>JAVYIG010004920.1:0-148684 GCA_035222895.1 Strongylocentrotus droebachiensis
AGAGTATTTTTGTTCCAGTCAACTTTTGACTTCATAGCGTACTATTGCAGAGCTACCAAGACTCGTATCACGCATGCCATTAGGCGTGACATCACGCATTTCGAGGGTCTGGAAATGCTCTCACGCACGCACGACGCACGCGCTAGGTTTTGAAAAAACGCTATACCTTATACGTGTGTTATACCCTCGCCCAGCACTCGCGCACTGAATCATGCAAATGTCACGCATTGCTGATCTTTGAACTTGGCGTCTCTGCTATCGTAGACTCTACATGCGTACATTTGGCGTTTCCTAACTCCAGGAAGCTCCGATGCCGAAGGCGTCGGAGCTTCAGCAGGTGCATCTGAAAACATTCAAACAGCGGGTTGGGCGACATTATCTCAAAATGTGCAAAGGGAGTAATAACAATTTTGACTTGGATCTACTAGGTTGCTCAACTCCTTGATCCTCTGGGCATCTGGCTGGCCACTTGAAATTATAATTTGAAGTAGTCTTCGATGGGAAAAAGAGGGGTGATTCTTCGTCCTACCCCGACGATTCTTCCATGTTGTATCGTCGACTCAACATGGCGGAGAGAAAGTACGCATTCGCGGTAGTGCATACTTTCTGTTCCCCGGTTGAATCGACGATACAACATGGAAGAATCCTCGGGGTAGGACAAAGAATCACCCCTTTTTCCCCATCGAAGACTCTTCAAATTGTAATTTTCAAGTGGCCAGCCAGATGCCCAAGAGGAGCATATTTTGAGATAATGTCGCCCAACCCGCTTTTGGCGTTGGCGTCCGAGCTTCCTGGAGTTAGCGTTATACGCGTTAGCCCTACTCCCTTACTCCCTACGCTATTTGTCCCTTTTTCTGATGACATCAAATTCAACTCCTGAGTCCTGCTCCTGGATTGTTGACAATTTCTTAATCTGTGGGCGCACAATGCATTAGATCTGACCATAATCTAGTATAATTTAGTGCCAAAGAGAAGACATTTTTCACACACATTCTGTACAGAAAATGGCAGAAAAAAAAGAAAATATTGTTGAAAGACTTAATTTTAATATGACTCTTCAAAAATCATATTTTTTGCATAAATGAAAGAGGTAGTTGAGGCTCCACTACCTACATCATAGACACCTCCAAGACCAAGACCAGACTTGATTGTGGCTCTTTTGTTGTTGAGTATCTCCAACACGTGGCCTGAGTAAGATATGGATCAAGTCAAGTTTTTCTTTTACCCCAAAATTTGTGTACATCAAAATCATTTTACATGGTGGTTCAGCACTCCTGGCAATCAAGAAATGCACACAAGGAATACCAAACGACACTTGACCAGGATTGATGATAGATTGATAGATTTTCGATTAAATTTTTAATCCAACATTAGTGAATCAAATTACTAAAGTGCCAATTTTTAGTGGACTAAACTAAAGTGAGTTTAGTACATTGGTGTTTGAGAGTTTTAAGAATTGATCTAAAGTCTAAAGAGTGTGTCCTAAATTTTGTTTTATAAGTCAGTGTGTGACTCTTCTGGAAGTCTGTGCAATTTATTTAGTTCAAATTCATTGTTGATCTATGATATCTTGCATTCTGCTAACAAGTGCTAAGAACATGATGGCCAATGCACAACAATATTGGGATTCCAAATATTGCATAAAATATGGGAGTTTACGGATGATTTTTTGAAATACAATGAGAATTTAGTGTCTAATGGAAAATGAAATTTTTAATTAAAAAAGATATTGTACAACATGCAGATGAAATTTGACTGAGATCTATCAACACTATGTTGAGAATTCTCTCAAAAGATGTGTCATATAAATCATAATAAATTCTAAGGAAAAATGTGAATTTAGCTAAAGCTACATGTACGATGTAAAAATACAAGTTAAGCCCACATGTGTTATTTTGTGAGAAGACAATCAGTACCTAATGACTTTTGCTGTACCAAAGTCTTCAGTTATGAATACAAATTGTCTGGTGTGAGAGTCCTGGAGACTGAGACTCTTTTCATTTACATGTACATGTATACTGTACCGGTACATGGCGTCCATATTAATGCTCTTTTTTTTTTAAACTACAAAATTGTAGCCTGTTCTTGCTTCATGCATTGTTTTCCCTTCTTTGTAAATTGTAATTCCATGTTATTTACACTACAGTGGTTGAGGCATAGTGAAATTATCCCATTTGAATTGTGCAGTGTACATGTACAGTGTACATGAATTGTTTCTTGATGGTGTGCCCCAGAGTAAAACAGACAAGCTGCCATTTAGTTCAAGGCAGCTGACTTGAAGGGAGGGAAGAGCATGGTAACAACAAGGAACAGCCCAACTCAGGTTTCACAACAGGAAATTATTGATGAAAGTTCAATGAGGCTTGAGTTACCTGCTTTGTGCTTTGATACTGGTGACTGTTACATGTAGGAGCGACCTTAACGTGTAGGAGTGACCTTTGCAAGTGCCATCAACATGCATTGTTTGTTTGTTATTTTCATCCCTTGTGGAAGGTGAATCTTTCACCGAAAATAGTTACAAATGGAATATAAGTCGGCCTGTTACGATTGTCACGTTTATCAAATAGAAGGGTTTTATGCCGTCAACATTTAATTAAAAGCAATGTGTCAATTGTGTCAGAAATTGATAGGTTTTTGCTTCATATAAAGATCTGTTACCAACTTGGAATGTACTGTAAATGTAGTGAGCATGTCTTTTTTTACATGTTTTTTAATACTATTATTATTTTTTTAAAATATTATTATCATCATTATCATTATTTGTGTGTGTGTGGGGTTTGTTTTGTTATGTACACATGTACATGTACATGATACAACATGTTATTATGCGGAAGTGCTTTCACTTTTGTTAAAACTTTGCTGATACCGACATCCTACTGTAACTCATGTATACAAGAAGAGATATGTCATGTACATGCAGAATTTCAAAATGATATTCTTGGTCATTCAAAATACTGTATGATAAGAACATGCATTTAAAGATCATATCAGTTACAAATTGTAGTTCATTTTTAAAATATCACAGATTTACTTGGCAAAATAATTTAGAAGAAATAATCAATCAGAAACACTTTGTAAAAGGTAATCACTTTTTCATTTATATCTTTTCTTTTGGATTTGTTTGACATATTTTGTATATTTTTGGGGTCAGATTTCATTCAAACTCTTACCAGTCTACTTCTCTGATTTCTTCAAAGTAGTATTCTATCAAGGATGGATTTCTCTTTAATGGATTCTACTGTACATACTAGACCTGATGGAACCATTAGTAGGATGAACAGCAAGCCAGAGCCGAGCATAAGCTCAATGACATTTAAATGGGAGGAAGTTGATGCATTAATAACAAGCACTACTTGTACGTGGGCTTACCGTACAGTACATGTCTCTACTGCAATAAAGCAACTATTGCTACAGTATAGCAACCAAATTGGTCCATTTATTCAAACAATATTCCAAAACGTTCTTCATGCAAGGCAGGAGATTTTGTTTGCATTTGGGAGAATCATAGCAAATGGATGTTAGTAGTCTGGACAGATGGCATCATATTGTCAGACTTTGTATTTGCTCAAGCTTCATACGCGTTACGTATCCTATCAATTCAACTCTCAAATCTGCAAGTACCCGAAGCTTTTTACAACCATTCATATTGATACCCCGAAACCTTTTTGTATGGAGAACTTATTTTAGGATCTTGTGTGGGTGGAAAACTGAAATGGAATAGCTGTCTCATCTTTGTTGTCAGGAGACGTTGTCTGGCTTCGTATTTGTATTTTGTTCGCTTTATATCCATCAGGGAATGATACTGAATTAAACATACACATATTTCATACATTTATGCATGGATAAGAGTATGTTTTTTGGAACTTAGATCTTTAAATGCGTCATTATTATGCTTCATGTACACGTACAGCTCATTAGTGAGCATGGCTTTGGACAAATACATGTCTGAAACAGTGCTCGTTATAAAAGCTATTATGTTGGAAGCACATGTAGATCAATTGACATCATGAAGTGCATTCATAGAAGAAAAAAATATATTGTTGCAAAACCACATATTAAAGTGGAATGTGTTCATAATTCTCTCATATTCATGTGTATAATTTATGAAAATCATTCAGATAGACATGTTCTTGAAATTATTTAATTCCCATCATAGGACCTTCCCAAATATTATTCTAACAAAAATACATTATTGTACATGTAGATGCAAATTGCATTGCAATAAAACTTATTAACACTGAGAGTCTGAATACTACTCTACACGTGACCTCTTATGAAAATTATTTTTTCCATAACTATCCCTAATGAACTGAACCTTGAATTGTGCAAAGTATCAAAAATCAATGCCCTTCTTGGACCTCGGACAAGTGTTTGATACGATTACAAATATATATACAGTACATGTACATGTAGTAGGCAAGAAAATAGTTTTAAAAATATATATATATATTGAACTTCCTCTTGTGAGCAATGAAATGAGTGTATGACCAAAGTCCCATTGATGTTGTAGATTGTGTGTGTGTGCAGTGTATTCGGATGCTTATCGGAATGTGTGGTCCCACACACAATTCACAGCTTTTGTTGGGCTTGGTAGACGGTAGAGCATATTACTGCTCTCCTCAATATGAGGGCAAAGATTGACCTCTTTTTTTGTA
This sequence comes from Strongylocentrotus droebachiensis, assembly GCA_035222895.1. Classification (NCBI taxonomy): domain Eukaryota; kingdom Metazoa; phylum Echinodermata; class Echinoidea; order Camarodonta; family Strongylocentrotidae; genus Strongylocentrotus; species Strongylocentrotus droebachiensis. The sequence goes on from JAVYIG010004920.1 coordinate 4,656, forward strand.
AGGAAACTTACAATTTGTAACCTAATTGTACAGGGAGTTAGCCAATAATGTTATTGACAGGAATTTGTTTTAATAGGGACAAACTTCCTCATGTGCTGATATCTACATGTATTTTCCAATTTGTATATGGAATGATGCAAATGTATTCTTTGTTTAATTTTTAATTTGTAGTATGAAATAAAATTCAGGTAAGTCTGTCAAGAAATGCCATTTTGTAATACCTATCTTAGCCTACAGTCTGTGTAATGTAGTTTTATATACAGTACATATCTTAAAGGGATCGTTTAACAATGTTAAATCTGAGATACACGACCCTACGTGTTATCAGTGTCTGTGATATGGTGAAATATTGAAGCCCTAAAAAAATTGCGCTTCAAAATGATCAAGAAGTGCCTCAAAAAGTAAAAATCTTTGAGTGACCGGTTTTACCATACTCGTTTTCCCCAATAGACTGTAGTGTTATGAAAACCGTCAGGTGAACGGTTTTCAAAATGTGTAATTCCAATCATAAATATCTTGATAATCAGACAGGCGATCGGCTTGTAAAAGTCATGGGGTTCCTGACTGACCTAAAGGCTTATAATTATTGCATCATTAGCTAAATCCAGAATTTTGTTTCAGAATCTGAGACAAAGTTACCGGATCCCTTTAAGAGAGATAGACAATGAGGAACCATTCACGCAAGTGGTATTCATAAAGTTTCCAGTATATTGTACATACAGTGTATATATTTAACTGTATATGAACCCTTTATATTGTGTCAGACTTTATTTGTATGGTTATAATTCATTGCACAAAACAAACAACATGTGAAGTACATGTACATGTGAAGTATTGTACATATACATGTACATGTGTAGTGTACTACTGGCTTGTTGCATATAAAAGGCTAGTACAAGTAGAAGTCTGAAAATAATTTGGTAAGATAAGGTAAGATCACCTTTCTGCCATTAAATGAAGAAATATTTTGGTTCTAATTGCATACAGGGAGGCATGATTGCTCAGTGGTAGAGTAGTACCGTAATTAACGGTGTATTAACCGCATCTTTTTGCCGCCGAAAAAAGTTCAAAGTCGGGGGTGCGGCTTATGTACACGGTACACCAAAAAAAAAAAAAAAAAAAATCGGGTGTGTTGACTCACCACTCGAAAACTAGAACAACACTCAAATTTGTCTGTCATCTTGGTTTGAAAGTAATCTTTCTGATAGATCTCAATATGTAGTTTATAATAATAATTCCTCCAATTTTTCTTCTATTACATCGTGTACCACAAGGTTCTATCCTAGGTTCTCTACTGTTATTTAATTTACATTAATGATCTTACACAAAAAAAAAAAAATCTCGGCAAAAAAAAAAAAAAAAAAAAAATTAGGGGCGAAAAAGAGGAATGCGGTTAAGACACGAGGGGTGGTTTATACAACGTTAATTACGGTAGTCTTGTAACCTTCAGTAAGGCTTGAATCCTCATTACCAAGTCCATCAGAGAGGACTTGCAATATATTGAGGCTGGTGGTCCCCTGGTTGTTTGCCTATAACTACAAGCATACAATGTAATCTGGTCAAACAAACAAACAAACAAGCCCCTCGCCCCTCCCCCCCCCCCATTAAAAAGAATCAAACAAAAAAGAAATAAATATTCCCACCTAATATCACATTAATGTGCTGTATTTGAAGGTAGTAGGCCTCTTCATGTGTAGGTCTAAAATGTGTTCATTATATACTGTATTTGGTGAATCATATGCATGTAAATCATTCAGTAGAGGATAGGGAGGGCCCACTTTTCCCAGTTGAGTCATGAATTGTACATGTTGATTGCATTATTGACCAGCCACCTGACCAATCAAAGAGCTCACACCCTTTCATTGAGGGGGGGGGGGGGGATCAATATCAGACAAGGTCATTTATTCTCTTTTCAGTATTCTGTCTTCTTTATTTTCATTTGTTAATTTCAAACAAAGATTAAATGTAGCATACAGCTGTACATGTACATGTACAGGTTTGTATGTACAGTATTTTAAAATATGTTTTGTGTTGGAAGAACTTTAATATAGACTGTTGATTTATTTTAATTAGCTAGTAGAAATCTGTAGGACTGTTTTAGAACATTCAAGTACGGTGTGAACTTACAGTGCTGTTTCACTTGTTTAATTGACTTGTAATTACAGGGGTGTAATTAAAATGCATGCAGTAAGTATGCTGTTAAAAAAACATTACCCAAAGAAAATTAATTGTATTATTTGCAAGTGTACAACAAAATATTTCCTTGCAGTAAATTGAGACTGGGATATACTGTACTACATTTACAGTTGTAGGCTACTTTACAGTATACATGTATGTTACAAGTCATGTAGACCAAGGCTGTTATACTGAATTGTGATTGGTGTGGTGTGTATGGAGAGTCTCACAGAGGTACTCTATTCTTTGTAGATGACTCATATATGGTACGAAGCTCAAGCAAGGAAAGTAGGAAGCCTGTTTTTGTGTGTTCATGGGGGTGACAACAAGGATAATCTGTTTAAAGGCACACTGTCCTATTTGTAGCTACTTGCTCCCTCTATATAATATAGAAAACTTCCCAAATCGGTGCCTGTTGGTCCCCCATGATCCCTCTTTTTCTTATGTTAAATGAGAGCTGAGTTAATGAGATAGCCACCTGTCACAGTGACCTCGATGGCTCGCTGTGTGGTCTATTCCCTTCTAGCTGCAGTAGTAACGCCTACCTTTAACAAACATCAACAAAAGCCAGTAGATGTGCATGAACCATTCAAAATGATGTAGAATTACAAAAAAATGTTACTCTTTCATACTAAACTCTATAGATAAATTCACAAATTCTTATCTACATGTACATGTATGGTAGTATTATTTCAGGAAGTACTATTTCAAGTTTTCTCTATTTTGCTTTAGATTGATTTGATAATGTCATGCGTACATGTATATTTGTAGGTAGTCATGTGGGTCAAGTCTAAATGCAGAATACACACTGTAATTACATGTTGAGATACTGTGCATGCTCACATGACATGCCACATGATTCCCCAAATCCGAGTGTATTTTCGTACAATCTAGTGAATCTACAGGGTGTTGTTAAAAAGCAAATGTCAAATCTGATGGGCTGAAGATAAAGTACCCACATTTGATGAGTTTTTTATATTTTGTTTAAATACATTGGAGACATGATGGCACACTTCTTGAAATAAAATCTGACGTGGCTTCTTTACTGGATACAGATGTCTTTTTTTGTCCAACCCTTTGAAAATCGAACCTCTATTTTTTTGTAGGTCGGTCGGTGTACATGTAAGCCATCACCATGACAGCACACAACAGCAACATGTAGGGTAACACTCTTCAAGACCGAGTTAAAATTGAACCACGGAGCAAGCAAGGGCATTGGAAGTGTAACAAAAATGAGGTTTTGTTTCCTGAATTTGAAGAAATGGGGAAATTTGCCAGTATAATTTCAAAGCAGTGCTCTTTAAAACAATTGTCAAGTAGGGAAGATACATACAATGTACAGTAGTTTGTGCGGTTTGAATGTTTACTTTATTTGAATGAGTCAACTCTCCCTGAAGGGTTCTGCAGATAAAGTATGACTAACGCTTTATTTCAGAAATAAAAATTGCACAATGTGTGAATCAATTTTCTCACATGCTTCATGTACATGTACATGCCTAGTACATGTCATGTGCAACATACATGTAGGCTGGGTCAACTTTGATGGTGCTAGTCAAATGTATTGCACAACACCATCGCAAGATTTAACAAAAAGGGATATTTGTGAAATTTACTGTATTACACATGTGCATATTGCATAAATCTTAAGAGGGTATTTCGTTAGATGGTTGGTGGTTATTTTTTATCACCAATTTTTTAGATTTCTTGATTCTTGCTGCGATTTCAAGATAAATTTCCTTCTCTTCTGAAAATTTGCAAGAAATGCATGTAATGTACATGTATTGTGCTTCCTTGTATGTATTGTGTCAATATGGGAGGGAAGAAATTTAGTTTCTCCACAAGTCTGTCTTTGCCATGAAAATACTTTTTTTTGCAGGGAATCATTTCCCTGTATTTATGGGACATTGCTGAAATCAAAATGATAAGCCCTATCCCCAAAACAACAAACAAACAAACAGCGATATCAAAATGCAGTGAGTACCGGAGTATAATATGTAGGCTAGTGTGCTATGTGAAAGAAAAATCTGTGTAGATCCAATACCTTTTTACAAAGAGGATTTTGTTTTGCTCCCCTTCCCAGCATTACATTTACACTGTACATGTACAGTACACACGTACCGTAAATAACGTTGTATAAACCGCCCTCGTGTATTAACCGCACCCCTCTTTTTCGCCCTTAAAAAAAAAAAAAAAAAAAAAAAACTTTTTTTTTTTTTTGTGTAAGATCATTACGGTACTGTAAATTAAAAAACAGTAGGGACCTAGGATAGAACCTTGTGGTACACCATGTAATAGAAGAAAAATTGGAGGAATTATTATTATAAACTACATATTGAGATCTATCAGAAAGATTACTTTCAAACCAAGATGACAGACAAATTTGAGTGTTGTTCTAGTTTCCGAGTGGTGAGTCAACACACCGATTACCGAGCTGGGAGACATTGCCAGGCATAGCGCCAGGTAGAGGGGCATAAATTGAAACTTTAAATTTTTTTTTTTTTTTTTTTTTTTTTTGGTGTACCGTGTATAAACCGCACCCCCGACTTTGAAATTTTTTCGGCGGCAAAAAAGTGCGGTTTATACACCGTTATATACGGTACATGTAAATGTCACAGTATTGTCTGGCATTTGGCACTTCCCTGTTTAATCTCTCCAGTGTTTCATCTTTTGCTTGAGTGAGCCTTTGATTTATGGCTGTTGTTCAAACTGTTTTATGTATTGACAAAGCCTGTGTAAATGGATATTATCTCATCCATTGCCAGCTATGCATTCCAATGCTGAAATGTTATTGCATGGAATAGTTGGCAGAGCAGCCAGCACCTTGTGTTGTGTTGTGTTGTGTTGTGAGGGTTTATTATGGGTTTTAGGTCAAAGGTCAACTATCCATCCACTCCAATCAGCCTGGTCAGCTGAGAAGCCCATGCCATGCATTCTCTCAATGTTAATTGCCTTGTGTTGGTGAAGGTCATAGAACTTGGGCTGTGCTCACTAACATTACTTTAGCACTCAAATGTGTGCCTCTGCATGTACATGTACACTACTGCCTAAAGGTTTTGGCAGCGGGCTGACCCGATGCCCGAAGCGCGTAGCTGAAGAGACGATGTTCGGGTCGCGCCCGATGTTCGGGTCGCGCCCGAAATCTGCCCGAAATCAGCCCGAAATCAGCCCGAAATCTGCCCGAAATCTGCCCGGTACTATATTCGCCTTGATATGATGCGCGTGCTGAGTCGTGCGTTTTTAAGACTCGCACGCGACAAGACCCGATGACGTCACGTTGAAAAGTCAAATTGGTCGAGAAAAGCGATTCAACTGCAGATCAATTTGCCTATACAATTTGTGTGTTAAAACATGAATCGCACCGCACGAAAATTATACACAAATACACGTAGAGTGTATGGGAGAGTCGAGTGTATGGTAGGAAAGACGCTCACTAATTTGTTTTGGTGTTCACCAACTCTCACAGCAATATGAGTAAGGCAGTCTAAAGTCTAGTCTAGACCCCCTGATTTAGATCTAACAGTGGATGACCACCGTAGGCTTTAGATACTTTTCTGCCAAACATCTTCGAAGAGCTAGGCCCAGGGTCCATGAAATTAGCAGTCGCTAGTCGGACGGCAACGGGGACGGCAAACGCTAGCATAGCTACCGTACCCCATCGTCATGCCTAGCCTAGGATCTAGCCTAAACTTAATAAAATGGCTCAATTGAGCACTCATCAGACTAATGATATGAACAATTTGGTCTCACCTTACATTATGCCAATGACACATAAGTCCCTGTTTCCATATTTTAATTCCAAGGATTAAGAGATGCTTTCTTTGTAACAGCTAAGTCATAATTAATACAAATAGTGCTACGTTGTGTAGCCTGTAGGCATAGCCTATGCTAATAACAATATGCATGCATGTATCTAGATTTTGGACGCACATGGTACGCGAAGCTTACGTAGATATCTAGGTCAACTTATGACCTATGCTCGTGCTGCATGCATCACATTCGTAACCCCCATCCCCCTCCGAGGAGATTTGCTCCCTAAAAAAACATCTGCTTTTATTAAGACCAGCTTATTATCTGGGTGGACTTCCCCCCTTAATTGAACGGGGGGAGGGGGGTATTGATTTCAGGTGGTAAACTTTTTAAAGAATGGGGAAAATTGTCGTCGGGAGGTAATTGTCCTGATACATTATTTTTTCAATTCGTCATCATTATTGAACATCAATTATATTTAGTATCATCATTATTTGTTATGTTTATTCTTTGCTTGTCAAATTGAAAAATTGACCCCCCCCCCCCCCCCTCCTCCTCCCGATTGGAACAAAGACGGAGTTGAATGGACTCCTGGGATGGGTATGCGATTTAGTTGTGCGTGTGTGTCTGAGTGAAAAGGAATATGAGGCATCTTTCCGTAAATGGATTTAAGGAAGCTTCCCGTGGTCAGTATAATATGTGCATGTTTGTCAGAGTGGAAATCATGAAATATGCTTCTTCTTTTTTTCTTGAAAAAATGTTATTGACAATCATTATGAAATTACTATACAACTACCCCCTCCCCCCTCGATATGCAACTAAAACGGAGTTGATATGTATATTATTATAACTGTGGGTATGTGCATGTGATAAGTGTTGATTAAAATCAATCGAGGGATAATTAGAGAGGGAGGGGTAGGATTAAAGCCGGGTGATGCCTCAAACAATCGAAATGGATCAAAACAAGCATGTGATAACGGATATATTTTTTCTGAAGCGTTTTCACAAATGAAAACACGTGCCTCTTATCCCCATTTAAAGAAAAAAAAACGGAAGGAGAATGAGATGAAAAAGAAAAAAAAAGAAGTAGACGGGGAGATTATGAAGCAGAGGGAGGGAGAAGAAAAAGAAGAAGAGGAGATGAAGAAGCAGAGGGGGTGGGGGAAGAAAAAAAGGAAGGCGAGGAAAAAGAAGAAAGGGGATATGTAGAAGGAGGGGAGAAGAAAAGGAAGGAGAAGAAAAGAAGAAGAGTAGATGAAAAGCAGAGGGGGCGGGGGAGAAGAAAATGAAGAAGAGTAGATGAAGAAGCAGAGGGGATTGGGGAAAGAAAAAAGAGAAGGAGAGGAAAAAGAAGGGGATATTAAGAAGCAGAGGGGGGGGGGGGGGGAGAGAAAAGTAGATGAAGAAGCAAAGGGCTGGGGTGAAGAAAAAGATGAAGAGTAGATGAAGAAGCAGAGGGGATTGGGGAAGAAAACAAAGAAAGGAGAGGAAAAAGAAGAAGGGGGAGAAGAAAAGGAAGGAGAAGAAAAAGAAGAAGGGTAGATGAAGAAGCAGGGGGGGGGGGGGAACGAAGGAGAAGAAAAAGAAAAAGAGTAGATGACAAGCAGAGGGGGCGGGGAGAAGAAAAAGAAGAAGGGTAGATGAAGAAGCAGGGGGGGAACGAAGGAGAAGAAAAAGAAAAAGAGTAGATGAAAAGCAGAGGGGGCGGGGAGAAGAAAATGAAGAAGCAGAGGGGATTGGGGAAGAAAAAAAGGAAGGAGAGGAAAAAGAAGGGGATATAGAGAAGAATGGGATATAAAGAAGCAGAGGGAGGGGGGGAGGAAGAAGAATAGGTGAAGAAGCAAAGGGGGTGAGGGTGAAGAAAAAGATGAAGAGTAGATGAAGAAGCAGAGGGGATTGGGGAAGAAAACAAAAGAAGGAGAGGGAAAAGAAGAAGGAGAGGGAAAAGAAGAAGGAGAGGAAAAGGAAGAAGGGGAGATAAACAAGCAGAGGGGAGGGGGGGGGAGAAGAGTAGGTGAAGAAGCAGAGGGGCGGGGCCGGTGGAGAAAAAGAAGAAGTGGAGATGAAGAAGCAGAGGGGTGGGGGAAGAAAAAAAGGAAGGAGAGGAATAAGAAGAAGGGGAGAAGAAAGGAAGGAGAAGGAAGGAGAAGAAAAAGAAGAAGACAATCTAAAAAGAAGAACAAAAATAGACACACGAAACAAGCAGAGAACTTATTAATCAATTCCAAAATTAATTTATTCACCAATGAATTGAATGTTTGAATGACGAGAGCTAGCGTAGCGTATATTTCATATTATGTTTCAAGTGTTTCTAAACAAAGAGTTTGGAGACTAAATGTCTGGGCAACATGCGGTTATCTCAGAAGTTATTTATAAACAGATCATGTTTGCGCGGTAAGATCACATGATCTCAGTAGTGATGATTGAACCAGAAAACACCTCCCTGATTGAACCTTCGAGAGAGAGAGAGAGAGAGAGAGAGAGCAGTTCTGCCCTGAAAACTAAGCGTATGCATTTGTTCGAATCTTTCTCATCATCTTTTCTGTTTTTGCATTTCTTTGTTCCACCCTCTCTCTCTCTCTCTCTCTATGCTTGTATATTCCCTTCTCTTGTTCATTACGGTTCTAGTTCTTCCCTGAAAATTACCCCATTCCACAATCACCCCCTTGTTTAATTCCATGTTTTTCTTTCTATCAATCATGTATTTTCGATTATCATTTTTTCTTTCCATACGTAGATCTTTATGAAGCAATTATTAATCATTCTTCTGGTTTCCTTCGTAAATGTGTTCACTTTATGTATTTCTTAGATTTTTTCTATCATTTGCTATTTTTTCCTCAAGCCTCAAGTATCTCTTTGTTATTTCCTTATGTATTACTCGTATTTCGAATTTTTATTTCAATCTATAACGTATTTTCATTGTTTATCGCCATGCTATCTTGTGTGTGTATTTTCGTGGGGTGGGGGGGGGGGGGGGGGTCTCTCTACATCATCATTTTAATAATCGCCATCAATACATACAGCCAGCATTTTCATCATCGTCCATCAATATCATCACCATCATCATCACCATCATCATCTTAATAATCGCCATCAATACATACAGCCAGCATTTTCATCATCATCATCATCACTACGGTCACCATCGATAAATCGGCATCAGAACAACTCAACATCTCTTCAGTGACTGGGCAATAACTTTCCTTTTCCACCGACAAAGCGGTTCCCTTTTGAAATTTGATTTGTTTACTAAAGCTTTGTTTCGTGAAGTTGCCCTCTCACTTCAGACATGCATGCCGCTGCGGTTTTTAGAAAGAACAGAAAAGGCATTTTCCAGAAACTTTAGATCACTTGTTTTGTGACTGTAGGAGAGTTGTACCACTGTGGGAAAAATTGGTGGATAACATTAACACTGGCACTGATCACAGTTATAATCTGACTTTGTCAAAATTTAATTTTTTGTTTGGGATACAGTCAAGGGACAAATACGCCTCTTGTATAAATTTTCTCTGTTTATGTTTAAAATATTATATTTACTCATGTAGGTTTCAGGGAAAAGAACTTATTTTCGAAGCATTTGTTTCAATGGTAAAGTTCAAACAAAAAATAGAATATAAAATTGCCCAAAAGAAAAATAAGTTACAAGTCCATTTTAAGAAATGGTCTATCAAGTTTAACTGAAATTTAGGAGTAGTCTTGCAAAGCTCTGTTGTCATTAACATCTTCATTGACTTTTTGAAATGTAAACTTGCCCTCTGGGAAAGTATGTGAGTGTGTGTGTGTGTGTGTGTGTGTGTGTGCATGTTTATGGGTGCACGAGTGCGTGCCTGTTTTGTAGTTTTAAGATATTATATTTTATATTGCTGCTTTTACTCTGTTAATTTTTCAAAAATAACAATAAAAACATAAAAAAATATTAAAAAAAGATTAACAAATTTCATTAAAAAAAAAAAAAAATACAAAATTAAAAAAAAAAAAAAGAAGAAAAAAAAAAGAAAAGGCGCAAACATTGCGTAACATGCACTTTCTCTGTCATGATGGCTCGTAGTAGGTCCATGCATCAAGTCACTCAGCAAGAGTTTGAGATACGAGTCGAGTCGTTGACTGGTATAATTATGTCAGCAAGATAAGAGATCAATTTGTTTCTCTGCAGTACTTGTTGGCTGAAGGCTGGTGGAATTTGAGCGAGCGCGAGCTTAGTAAATCAACAATTATCGGAGTGAAAATATTTGCGACCTTTTTTTCTTCTTCTTCCAGTCTCTCTCTCTCTCTACCCCACCCATTTATCACTTCACCATCTTCCCTCTTTCTTTCATTCTTACTCCCCATCTCCCTCTCTTTCATTTCGCTATATACCCCGTCTCCCTCCCCCGCCTTTCTCCTGTTCCTCTCTCTCCCCGTCTCTCCCCCTTTCTTTCACCTTTTCTCATACGGTATTCATTCCTTTCCTGAAAATCTCACAGCATGTGCGTCATTTTCACTGAAATAACGGCCATATTTTTCATATTATAAGAAGTGTAGTTGTTTCAAGAAAATGGACAGGTCAGCTGAAAGTAAGTCCTTATAATTATTTGGATGTTTTGATATTTTCGGTTGATTCCAGATGAAGAAAAGCAAAGGCAAACTGTTCGCCAGATTCCGGTAAAAATCGCCAGTCAATCCCTCTTTGAGTGTGAAGCAAGGGTTACCGATGCGTGTGGGTCACCTCCCTGGTTTTACCAAAGCATTTATGCTCGTACCAGACGGTTAATTTTGTCTATTTTGTAATTAGCCGCCTGGAGAAGAAAAAAATCTGCGGTAGTCCGCAGTTGACAAAAAAGTTAGGCGACAACTGTACCAAAATAAGTGATAATACTTCAACGTAAATACTTAAATTGTAAATTGATTTAATTTTTAGCTATGTCCTTCCATCGTGTTTATTTTAACTTGGACAAAATGACATGAGTTCGAGAACGCCGACTCGGCAGACGTTCACCGCATGTTAATTAAATCTGTTTAATGGTTGTTTTCTTGACAAAAACATCGAGTTAGAGTGACTATTGTGACGTTTGGAGATAACCATTATGACATCACAAAGCCGCGTAGCACTAGCATTCCACGCAGATGCGCATTTTTTCACAGACATTGCGCGCAAAGCAACGGCGCATAGCAACAAAGTAAACAAAGCAGCTCGAAGTTCGGGCGCTCCCCCAAATTCCGCGCGTGCGTTCAATTCAGCTGCCCGAAATCTGCCCGAAATCTACCCGAAATCTGCCCGAAATCTGCCCGAAATCTGCCCGAACTTGCTCACATTTTTGGCAATTGACACTCAAAAAAAATACGCGACCCGCGGGTAGCTTGCCCGCGCCCGCAGCCCGCTGCCAAAACCTTTAGGCAGTAGTGTACATGAACTTCATCATGTGCATCATTTGTTTGCTGTACTCTACTTGTATGTAGTCTTATGCAAATTTTACAGAAGTTATTCAAAAGGAACTTGTATCAAGTTCCCATCAGACCTTTTATAAGGATTTTCTTTTTATTCAGGAGCTTTTGGAATCGGTGAAGAAAAAAATTCAGTCTGAAGAAGAAGAGAGGATACTTTGATATTAAATAATCAAGATTATTATATTTCAAATTATCTCCTACCCGGGTAACATGTATTTTAGAAGGCAAATTTGGCCCCTCCCCCTTAAAGGGATCCGGTAACTTTGTCTCAGATTCTGAAAACATATTCTGGATTTAGCTCATGATGCAATGATAATTATAAACCTTTAGGTCAGTCAGGAACCCGTGACTTTTACAAGCAAATCGCCTGTCGGATTATCAAGATATTTATGATTGGAATTACAAATTTTGAAAACCGTTTGCTTGACGGTTTTCATTACACTACAGCCTATTGGGGAAAACGAGTATGGTAAAACCGGTCACTCAAAGATTTTTACTTTTTTGAGGCACTTCTTGATCATTTTGAAGCGCAATTTTTTTTAGGGCTTCAATATTTCACCATATCACAGACACTGATAACACGTAGGGCCGTGTATCTCAGATTTAACATTGTTAAACGATCCCTTTAAGTCATGTACATGTACAATGTACTTTGAGGGGGGAAAATGTGAGTTGTAGGGGGACATGTATGTATCACATTATATAAGTAGGCATATACAATGGTACTTGTAGGCCCTACAAATAGGCCTATATCACTCATAGTATAAGACTTGAAGAGAATGTTGTTTGTTTTGTTTGGGTTTGTCTTTTAACTTTATAGTTGGATATATTCAATTGTTATATTTGTTGAAATTTGTTGATTGTAAATCATGATAATGTTCACTGAATTTCATAATTTAATGAAGTTTTTCAAGTTGGTTATATACAGTAAAACCTAGTTCACATTGTTTTTAGGATGCCATCATTATTTTAAGACAGTTGACTTTTACCCTCTTCTGTGTATGCAGTATCCTCACAGAAGGTCAAACACAAATGCGCATGCTTCTCTTGAAAGCAAGCGCAGTTGAGCTCAGCTCATCACAGCGGCTCGAGAGAGGGTAATTGACTTGTCATTTGGTAGCGAGCTCCCCCCTCTTGTTTGCTTTTACAGTATGTACTTGAAAGCTTTGATCTGCGATGCCAAATTGACCTGATTTCTGTTGCTGGTCCAATCATGCCACACAACAGTATGAAGGCTAGAGCGTTAGATAATGGACAGTACGCACAGTTTCACTTTTACGCACATCTGCCATTGTTTGGTCAAGGTTTCGGACTTCGGTGGATGATCGTTGTGAAATACGAGACATGGGAGAGATGAATTAGACTATGCTTGATCTCACTGAAGGCCAAAAGTGAATTGCATAAAGCTTGCATCAAATTGTATTACCTATACATCAATATCTTTTCATTATCTATGATTGATTACTTTGTGGATAGACTGGGCTTTGTCTTTGTTGCTTTGAGACTGATATCATCGTATTACTAGTAAGAACTGTCTTTATAAGAGATTGTAAATTTGCAAAAGATTGGGGGACTTCCCTAAACTTGAAACAGTATGCAAGTGTCCATGCTCCAAACTTCCAATACAATGTTATTTACAGCGAGGCAGAAGTGATATGTGCATGATGAAAAGAGAGAGAGAGAGAGAGAGGGGAAGGAGAAGGAGAAGGAGAAGGAGAATAAGAATAAGAATAAGAAGAGAGAAATATAAAAAGTGAACAAGAAAGAAAGAAAATTAAGAAGGGTTCCCAAAACAAAAGAAGCCTATTTTGCAAATAAAATTCATTTGTAAACAATAGTAATCTATATGTTGATGATGATGGAAAGATGGAACCAAACCACTCAGCCAAAGCTATTGGCAAAGCTCAGGCAAGAGTCTGGGAAGTGAAAACACACTGCACAAGGAAAAGAAAGAAGTCGCCTACACAACAGCTTCACATGAATGCATCAACATTGAAACAAATTTGAACAGGTCTATTGTGTAAAGGCTAGCCAACTTGGATACTTGAGGGTGTACATACAGTCAATAGCATATGTTGATAATGTTCATGTTTGGTCCAATATACCAGTAGGCAGGTTGACCTTTTCAATTGTCAGAGGCAAGTCTTATCTATAAGATGTATGATACCACACATTACATTGCATGGTGCATGTTATCACCAAGTCACATAAATTCACATGCACCCAAGCCCAAGGAGATGTGTGGGAGTGGAGTGCAAGACGACTGAATCGAGAGGAGAAGTAAGCCTCTTACAGTCTATGTGCATATTCTGGGGGCATTGAGAATTGAAATATGGCAGTTAATCTCTCCTCCTGTATCATTTGTATGCAGGATTATGCATTGTGATCTGGAGCATTTGATTGAAGCCAAGAAGACAATAATGAACTTCAATAATTCTAATTGCCAATACTTTAGCCTACAGTGTACAAGTACCGGTATCTTTTTCAAGTTACACTGCATATCAGGAAATTATTGGATTGTACATTGTATTCAATAAGTACACAGTGTAAGCCTACTGGAATAGTTGGAAGCCATTGCATTGAGCATTTGTTACCGTTCACTGAGCATTTTTTACCGTTCACTGAGCATTTGTTACCGTTCACTGACTGATGTATGTTGTTGCTATAAGTTATGCCATGAATTCATGTGATTTTTGCAAATGACACAGCAGATTTGATAAAGGTAGGCCGAGTTACCAAGTTAGATTATTGACTTGTCTCTATGCCAGCCAGACCCGTCATTGTCTTGCCTTTCAGAGAATCAATAGACCCTACAATCTTCATGTACAGTACGTATACAGACAAGGGCCATGTACCTGTATTGTACTTGAACATTTCCTTTGTAGATAGACTCTGTAACCCTTTGTGCTTTTAGAGTTCCACAAGTCAGTGATGTGTATTGCGTAGGTAACCCTGCTGTGCTGTCACTACAGCTGTATTGTACATGATGTACATGTACAGTGTATGCCTAGAATTACCCCAGTTGCTCACCCCCTCCATACCATACGTACATGCACACTAGTGCGCAGGGGATAATCTACCTTTGTTCTGGATGGGAAAGGGGGGAAGAGTAGACGATTACTGCCATCTCACTCTGTACAGGCAGGACAGGACGAGGTCACAGAGAGTTCATTGAAGGATGGTAGAGCACAGGGGCTTTATTAACAAGTGGCGCAACAGGGAGAGTCTGCTGTTGTTGATCTTGTGAAGTTTCCTGAAGCTCTTCAGGGAGGGAAGAGGCTAAGGAGATAATGGCTTTCGTGGGTTTGGAATTAGGAAATTGTAATTGGTGTCAAATTGTATGTGTGTGTGTGTTCTGTATCTACATGTATGTCTGCAGATAAGGTGCGCTTGTATAATGTACATGTACATGTATGTACTATTACATGTTCATTTGTAACCTTCATACATGGATAAACCTACATCTGTATCCAAATTTACTTTTATAATGTATTAGTGTTAGTATGTTCATATGTAGCCTACATTGACATGTAGGCTAACATGTACACAAGCAAGATGAAGCTGTATACATTAAGGCTGTGCACAACAGTGTAATGAGGTACCCGAGTACACTCCCAGGCTTACAGGCGAATACTCGAGTATTCGGACGCCATGTTTTTTTATAATTTTTTTGAATTTTTTTGAATTTTTTTGAATTTTTTTGATTTTTTTTGAATTTTTTGATTTTTTGACTTTTTTGACTTTTTTTTCTTTTTTGACTTTTTTTGCCACTACCATACCACTCGGCAGTTTCTCAGATCCCTCGCCCAAAACGCATGCAATTTTACTTTGAGTTGCAGTTGAAGGCGCCGATTTAATAAGAATAATAACAGTAAACAATGCTGTTTTAAAAACCAAAGATGGCAGAATAATCCATTTTCCTCCAAGTCCAAACAGAAATCTGGACATTTGGTCCCAGTTTCTGAAAGGTGAGTTTGACAGTGCTTGAGTTGGGAAACATTTTTACCGACGGAACCATGCCAGCGGCTGCCGCTCTCCCTCGCACGGGTAAGCGTGGGCCTGGACATTTTTTTTTTTTTTTTTTTTTTTTTTTTTAATTTTTTTTTTTTTGCGGCCGAATATTCGGGTACGAGAAATCGTACCCGAGTAGTTGTCAACCGTGCGGGTACTCGAGCATTCGACTACCCGTCGCAGCCTTAGTATACATGTACGTACTAGTAGTAGTAGTAGTACAGTCAAATTGTGAACAACTCGCTGAACCACAATTTACAACTACATTTACATGTACATGTAAAGAAGTAACTATGTGAAAGTCAAAATAACTCCATATAAACTATTGAAAAAAACTGATTTAAATAAGTACATGATATTATATCTCTGTGTGTTCAATACGTAGTATATAATGGTTGAAATGATTTTACTCATCATTTGAAGTATTACATTGATTTGTTGATGATCTTCCCAGTAGTACTAAATCCCAGAACATTAAACATGGCCATATCAACATCTGCATGGTTGGGATAACAAAAATCAAGCATACATTTGTTCATCCTTAATTTTAGCCTTTTGTTGTTTGCTAGAGAGGTTTCATGTTTTTTACCCCAACGTGCAGATTACACAATTGATAATCATTTTATTGAATGCCCGTACTTTTGTTTGCATCTATTGGTCAGGATGTGCATTTAACTCGAAAGTCAATCCCTATTTTTTTTTGGCAGAACTTGTAAAAAGCAAATCTTCCGTTTTCCAGCCAATTGAATTAGTTAAACCGGAATAAGTCCCTCTACATTTGGGTAAAACAATGATTTTTGCTGAATGAAATAGTCCAAAAATAACTCAGAAGTGTGCCAAAGGGCACAGTATTTTCAAAGTCTCATTCTCAGTTTGAATTTGAAAGCATCCTATGGGATCATTATTGAGGTACAATGAGAAATTACAAATTAACTCAGAACTTTCTGTGTGGCATTTTCTAATAGTTTTCTCGAGAAAGGGAGGGGAAAGAGTGGTTGGCAAAGGAAATTGAAAACTTCTCATTCGTGACCCGCTGTTCGCCCATGGCAGGATGTCGGTTTAGCTCGGGGGAGCTTTTATAGTTTTCCCTTCGCTTTTTTCCAGCGTATTCATTCATGACGTCATCTACCAACTAATGTTAACCCACTGTGCAATGTTGCATTACTAATTACGCATTGCCATTATTTTAAATTTACTAATACTGCAGATTGTGCAACATTATAGTCTCAGGATTGAGTAAATTAGGTTTCATTTTAATTTGATATTTAGAGAGTTGAATAAATCCTTATGATTGAATGATTTTCATATTGTATTTATATAAGTACAAGAAGGTTTTTACTTCTTATACATTTTCAAGTATGAAATTTAATCATGTAAAAAGCACTTGAACTCACTCTCCTTATGAAGCAAAACAAAGCTTTTAGTTTCATTGTCCAAATACAGTTCAATAAAATTCAACAGAAACTGTATTTAATTTAAAAAATGTCTTGGCTTTGTTTAATAGCAAATTTTTATTGTCTTGATTTTTAAAAGGAGGTTTTGTACTTATGTTTGCATCCAATAAAATTTAACAGTTCTTCCAAAACTACAATATAATTTTCCACGCAATGTTTAAATGGTATATTTACCATTGTGCTTCCCCGAAGTGGCACTCAATGTATACCTACACTGTTTACACTTGGTAACAAGTAACATGTTTCCTTCTTGTAAATTAACTTCCTCTTTTTCATTCTTTCGTTTTCTCCCATCTACAGGATTCAGCTAATTCAAATCAAGCATTTATGGCGTCTGTCTTGGACACTGGAGAATACTGCCAAAGCCAACACAAATAAAGTGTCAGCCTCAGAGAAAGACTTGTTGGGGGAATACTAGTACTACTTGTCCTTGCCTCTTTCGCTCACAGCGAAATCAAACTCCGAGTACTGCATTCACCTGTCAAGCAGACCAAGGCTCTTTGCATGAGAGAGCTATCAGCTGGACTAGTTGTTCGTTGGATCTCATCCCCACGGTCTCTGGAACTTTTTTAGCCCCCGACATCAGGGGTGTGAACTACACGTGCAATTCCTACGCCTATGTGGTGCGTTCACGTTTCTTCGGCGTGTGCTTGCCGACACTGCCGCGGACAGACCCACGAATGGGGTAAGATTCGGGTCGAGAGCAAACTGCACTGGCAGGTGCCTCCAAGGTGTGTGAGAGTCAGAAGACCTGCGCGGTAATCGCAGCGGGACCTCCTGTTTTTTCTGCGGTAGCCTTAAGTTCATTTTTTGTACGAAAAATCCTCTTCATAATCTTGTCTCAGAGTTGTCTCCCCTTCTTCCCATCTCACCAACCAGCTTCATTTCCTATCAGTAGTCCGGTTTAATTGTCGAACCGATTACTGCCCACAGCCCCCTCCAACCAACCAATCACCTGGACTAGTATAAGAATAGAACCCATTTTGAGGTAGTTCAGAAATCAAGACTGGAATTGGACTGACAGAGCTAAGGAAGAAGAGATTCTTTCTCCACCTGAGAAAGGGCATCTTACATTTGATTCTTTTGTCGTCCATCCATGAAGAATCACAACATGAGTTCTATCCGGAGCGTACGTCCTGCTCCTGTGGAGATTGTACACAAGCACATGAGATTCCTCATCATCCATAACCCAGATAAGAATGGCGTGGAGCATTTCATCCAGGTAAATATATCATAGTCGTTGCGAGGAGACCAAGTCTATCACATACCACATGACTTGACTGTGACTTGATTGAAGAATTTGCAATCTAATGTGATCATCCAAATATATAATCGTAATGATTGAGCTTCTGAATGGTCCCGTAAACAGTAACAATTTCATGTCAAGGTATTCATTTCTGAATTGTTGTGACATAAGATTATTAGTCTTGTGATTGTCTACACCCGAAGCTGATGTTGCCTTTACTTTGACAAGAAAGTTAGCAATGCACCAAACTGTAGCTGTTTTCCATACGGGTAGTCATTATTCTGACCCTTAAATTATTGTTCCATGTATCTATTGGAATTGTGGTTTCCTCAGAAGAAGAAAAAATGGATATCAGTCATATCATAGTGTGTCGTTGGCTTTCAAGGCTTTCAAAAATCAGATAGTACAAGACAGTACCCATGATACACAGAACATGAGCTGATTTGTAAATGTGTACAGTGCAGTCAAATGCCACTTACGATGCTAATTGACTTCATTATGTTTTTATTGTTGAGGTGCCCAAGATGTTTGTCTGCTAAGTGCAGACGACTTTTAAAAACAAATATTTGAACGCTGTGGATGTTGAATGAAGAGTTTAAAAACAGCTCTGTCTGAGTGCAGCAATTAGTAGCGGTACTTGGATTTTTTTTTTAATTAGAGATGTTTTGAGATGCTTTTAAGTCATGCCGACTGAAACCTAGATGATTTGGAGAGGCTGTAAACCCTTTATCTATTTGAGACAGAAATGTACTTAAATGTATCTTTAATGTATCAGCCCCACTGTACTACTTGTAGCTACTTGCTCTCTTCTGTATAGAAAACAATGCCTAATCGGTGACCACTGGTCCCCCATGATCCTCTTTTTCTTATATTAATAGAGAGCTGAGTTGATGAGATAGCCACCTGTCAGTGACCACCCTGGGTGGTGTAATCCACCCTAGCCAAACTAGTACAGACAGCCTTTAAGAATGATATTCAAAATCAAAACATAGGAAGATTTAAAGTGGCTCTCATGAAGCATAAAATACTCCAGGGAAAATGTAATTGAGGGCAATTTTCCCCTACAAAAATGAAATATTGCTGCCATAAACTAAAGATAATTTTTTACCCCATTTTGGTCCTAACAGGAGCTAAAACAGCGTCAGATCAAGGAAGTGGTGAGAGTGTGTGAGCCTACATACGACGCAGCTGTCCTAAAGCAAGAAGACATCGAGGTCATGGTGAGTAATACTGGTGTGCTGCTTGCTCAATAGTCGGTGCACCAACATTTGCTCGGTTGACAGGTGCTCTGACATTTGCTCAGCTGACCTGTGCTCCGGGCTCTATTTGGTCAAACATAACCATTAGGGTCAAGGAAGTGATTAGGTTTTACTAAGGTTTAGGGTTAGGTTTAATGATGGTTCCGGAGTTGAAGTTAGGAATTTGGTGAGTGTAGGAATCAACTGCAGAGCGATTGGCTTTTTACTTTAGGTCTAGGGTTTAGGTTTATTATTGGGTCCGGAGTTGAAGTTAGGAATTTGGTTAGTGTAGCAAAAGAGCAATTGTCACAGAAGTATACGTCACAGAAGTTATGGTTCACACGCACCTTTAACTCCTTGACTTGACAAACAGCAGAACACTTGATAGCCTCATAATATACCCATCAATATCAGAAGGTCATTTCCTGCTTGAAAGAGCAACATGTTCTACATGTATGATGTATACTCACTGTAATGAAGGATAGAAGGAAATAAAGAGGAATAAAGTAAAGGGTATTTCCCCTTCTGTGGATTGTGTTCTGCACTCTGAATTAAGGGACAAGGGGTTTCTAAAACTCTGTATTATGCATATTCCGCCCGGTATTGATACAAATTTGCCACTCCTTATTTAGGAAGGAAGAAAGCATTATGTTGAATATGCCATCAGAATTTGTATGTTTGTTATGACATCTCAGATGACAGAGAATGATGCACACAAGTAGAAGAAGTTTCATGTATTACAGTGAAACCAGAACTTTCGCATGTATGACATGTTTGTGAATTTTGTGAGTGGTTCAAATTCACGAAAAGTGTCATGCCATGGAATTATTAAAGAGAAGGTTGAGTTCTGGGAAGAGGTGAAAAATAATTTGTGAGCATTACTCATTCTTATTATGCAAGTGTGGAAGAACATCAGTTATTAAAGACATGTTCCCTGAAAAGCATGGCTCTTCAAATGCCTTCATATTCTAAATACGCATGTAACATCGTAAAAATCGGGGGGGGGGGGCGGATTTTTACGCCACGTGTTCGTGTAGTCCCATATACATCTTTCTGTGCAAGTGTTTGTAACTTTACCAAGACTTGACAAATTTCTTATCATTTTGATGATTCCAGAACCTTGCAATACACACAAATTCTTATATGCTAGATGATCAACCTTTTCTGGTCGGTTCCACACCGTTTCTTTCACAATGCAATCGCATGACCAGAACTCAACTTCATCTTTAAATCGTGACTGACAAAACATTTAATGTTGCAATTTGCGAAAGTTTCTTGCCATGAAACTGTTCTGTCTTTACAATTAACCAAAGGATCATGCCACAAATTTGCGAAAGTTTCTTGCCATAAAAATGCTCTGTCTTTTATACTACAATCAACCAAGGATCATGCCACATAGTTTTTGGTTTTACACTATTTGCTGTTGTCATGATGGAAATGCATGATGAGAAACTATATTTTTCATATTTCTCCCTGGCCTGCTTGTTCACAGGACATGCCCTTTGATGACGGAAGTGTTTGTAACTTTACCAAGACTTGACAAATTTCTTATCATTTTGATGATTCCAGAACCTTGCAATACACACAAATTCTTATATGCTAGATGATCAACCTTTTCTGGTCGGTTCCACACCGTTTCTTTCACAATGCAATCGCATGACCAGAACTCAACTTCATCTTTAAATCGTGACTGACAAAACATTTAATGTTGCAATTTGCGAAAGTTTCTTGCCATGAAACTGTTCTGTCTTTACAATTAACCAAAGGATCATGCCACAAATTTGCGAAAGTTTCTTGCCATAAAAATGCTCTGTCTTTTATACTACAATCAACCAAGGATCATGCCACATAGTTTTTGGTTTTACACTATTTGCTGTTGTCATGATGGAAATGCATGATGAGAAACTATATTTTTCATATTTCTCCCTGGCCTGCTTGTTCACAGGACATGCCCTTTGATGACGGAGGCGTCCCATCGTCGGAGATCATTGATCAGTGGCTGGCCGTCCTGAAGATGCGCTTCAAGGAAACGCCCAAGAGCTGCGTGGCTGTGCACTGCGTGGCTGGACTAGGCCGCGCTCCTCTGATGGTTGCAATTGCGCTGATGGAAGCTGGCATGACATACGAGGACGCTGTAGAGTTTGTACGAGAGTAAGTTTAAAGCCACACTGTCCTACTTGTAGCTACATGCTCCCTCAATATAGAAAACAATGCCTAATCGGTGACCATTGGTCCCCCATGATTCTCTTTTTCTCACGTTAACTGAGAGCTGAGTTGATGAGATAACCACCTGTCCAGTGAACTTGCGGGGTGGTCTAATCCCTCCTATGTACCCCCTGTCCACACACAACATTTTTCCGTGATTAGTCATGATTAGTGATACCGTTTCGCGATAGTTTTACGACCAAAATTGTAGGTGTGGACGCTCACTAACGATACATCGTATAACGAAACTAGTCTAACAAAACGCAGGTTTGGGCATCGTTTCGAACTGAAACTCGATAAAGAATCACGCCTAATCACGGACATTTTGTGTGTGGACGGAACTAGTCTAACTGGGCGGGGCTTAACGTGACCTCGAGCGAAAGGAGATATGAGCTCTCATTTCTGCTTCCAGCTGACCGCTGCGCAGCCAGCTGATTATACATAAATATACTGCATGCATTGTTCCAGTGGCACAGTCAATGCAAATACTAGTACTAGTGGTGCTGCACATGTGTTTCTGTTTCGGTTTCGACTGCGCAGTAGCAAACTGCGCACCTATACGACGTTTCGTTATAGAGTTTCGGGATAACTTTTTTGTGTGTGTGGACACCATGGAATTTATACGATGATTCTTTAGTGACGACGTTTCTTGTGTGTGGACATCCTGGAATTTATACGATGATTCTTTATACGACGTATCGTTCTAGAGTTTCGGGATAAATTGTTTTGTGTGTGGACACGCTGAAACTAGTACAGATAAGCTTTAAGGCCATTACTGCTCTCATTCATCTTCCAAAAAGCAATGAACATAGTAACAGACAGTCGTCAATTAGAAAAATAGTTTTCTCGAGTGATGTACTTTTTGTTAAAATATATTAACAAAGAAATAGATATAAAGAGGATGGGGTACCTAATGGAGCTGAAAATTAAAATGCAAGTTTGTTGAGTTTTCTACCTGTGTTATGTAGCAACATACAGTGGTTAAACCAGGAAATAACCAAACCAAGCTATGTATTATAAATGTGTTTTTGAAGAATTAGACATTTTATTCAAGTTAAAAAATGCAGTAAAAGAATATACTAGAGTTATGTTGAATAATACAACACTAATTATAGAAGTGGACTATTTTGTCATGGTTAATGTTTTCATGTTGATAGATCTTGATATATGAGTGCAATGTTGTTCTTATTTTCCTCTTACAGGAAGCGTCGCGGTGCCATCAATGCCAAACAGCTCCACTTCCTGGAGCGCTACAAGCCCCGTCTCCGCATGAAAGCCAAGAATGGTAGCAAGGGGGAAAGCTGCTCCCTGATGTGAACAGACCCTCCCATCTCCACCTCATCCTCCTCCTCATTTAGTCCTTCATCCATCCTTCATCCAACCCTCCACTGGACAACTTGCTGTACAAATGATATTCTGTTAATAACCGTATATTTGTAGGTGTAGGTCACATGCATGACGTTATCATTTTGGATTTAGCAATACACACGGTAGTGGGTTTAGAAATTGAAACACGTATTGAATTTTGCATGATGAGGTAATGCACCATTATTCTCATTACAAAGCATTCTTTTAATAAAAATAAAGGCTTATCAGGCATTTATGAAATATATTATTAATCGATTGTGTATTGTGTCTGCAACATAATGAATTTCTGGATTTCTACCTTTAAGGATAAAAGAAAGATGATAATTTATTTGCTTACTTCCAAGAGGTGTAATACAATTATTTTTTACTGGAGCCTAAATTTTACTCCCAGGAATGCAATTCATTTTATTGTGCAGAACATTAAATTTCTAAAATTTCTAGTCTTTCTCAACAAATTATTGTCATAAATGGCATGCGAGGCATTGCAAGGAATGAATTCACTGAAATTTTCTGTCCAAAAGGAACTGTTTTAATGATGTAATGGTGCATTACAAAGAATACCCCACAAAGTTGGAATCAATCAAGAATATTTTGATGGAAAAAGTATTGTCAATCGCATCACATCGGAAGTATTCAATCACGTCTGGGGTATTGATACTAAAGGGAACATGTTATACAATACATCTAAGATCTTATCTCATCTGCATTGCAAGTCTAAGTATCAAGATGGTTAGAGCTTTATTTTTTATTTTTGTTTAATATCTCGGACATCGATATGGACTGTAGTCACTATGGACTGTAGTATTGATTTCAATCTCTTCAAATAACAGCATTATGAATTCATATTGCAAAGGTTAAATATATATCAATAACAATTATTTTTTTAATGTTAGTGTGTTCTTTAAAAATTATTAGAGTGGTTTATGCTTCATTGTAATGAAACTGAATATGGTCTCGACACAAGGAAGACTCAAAATAATACCTTGATCCAAAATTGTTTGATTATTCATGAATTAAATAAAAATGTAATTATGATTTTGCAAATGCTTACTTATATTTGACAGTATTTCATGTTAAGATCTTTGAAGACATGTTTGTGAGAAAAAAAACTGTACTCTGAAGCACAAAATCAAGATGACAATAGTTTTCATATTTAGGCTGAATGGGTAATAATGAGAAGCGAAACCTTTAAGTTAACCTTCATTTTTTAAGCCTTATTGAGTAAATCACAACAAACAAGATGCAGATCAATGCTCTCCAACCAGTCTAAAGGCCACACCCACTTGTGAAGGCCACGCCCATTATTCATTAGGAGGGTGTAACGACCATTCAAACTCGACCATTCAAACTAATAAACAAATGCTACGGTCAGTTTTTCATGTAAAGTCTAGCAGTAAACGCCATGCAGGGTCATTTAAAAACAAGTTAAGGGCACTGTAAACATCTTGAATGGTCATTAGTCTACACCAGAGCCACATAATCTGCCAATTAACTGTAAGGCTTTGTAGTTTCCAGGTAATGGCAGTGCACTGCAAAGCCTTGTTATTTGTAAAGGGACATAAACACCCCCACAGAGCCAGTTTACATGTGGCGAAAATCAACGACAATGGAGAACGCCATTAAAACCAACAACAACAACATGGTAAAAATGTGAACATTTTGAAATTCTTGTTAGTTCTTGCAGTAAGCAATATGTAGCACCTGTAACCGCACCTAAATGCTGTAATTGCTACTGGATACTGGCAGTGTTCAATCCTGTATTGAAAAGTGGCTTTACGTGGCGATTTCGGCTAGGCTTTACGTGAAAGTTTGAATGCAGTGAAAGTAATGCCTTCACTCAGTACACGAGACCAAGTCTTGCACCTATCTGATTTGTGTTTCAAGGTATATAATACACATGGAAAATAAAAAGCATTGTTTCTTGTCAGCAAGCACACTGTGTTAATACTCAACGTGGAAGCCACACAGAGACATTGAATTCTTCTATTTTTGAATTTCTACTCAGACAAAAAAACAAAATGTGTGTGTTTGTTTGGATATGTATGTAAGTTAATGATATGCATTGTTGATGATTATTTGGTTTGTTTGTGAGTTGTTGTGCAACGATTGAGGGGTTTCTTTTTTTCCCCCTCTCATTTTCATGTCTCATTTGAAATCTGTAATTTTAATGACTAATTGCAATGCATCGGAACATGCAGGACTCTGGAAGTCCAGCTAACATGACATGAGTCAGATTAAGGAGTGCAAAAGTGATGTTCTAATGATAAGAAAATGTTTAGATTGAACAAAGTATCTCCAATATTGACAAGATATATTGACATTTCATGTATCTTAAGACACATATGTTCTGTTAGAGGCAGAAGGAGACAGCATTGATAGGCTTTCCTACAGGTTTCATTGTTGTGACCTTCTGAAGCTAAAGTGAAGGAAAAAAATGGAGTGTGAGTGAAGGGGCATCTTAAAATCGATCATTTGGAGTGGCTTTGGTGCCGTGGGAATCTGGTTTTATTTCATGGAATTTTTGAGGTGATGATTCCAATTTGTCATTTGGGAGTGTGAAATTTCAATGTATACAGATAATTTGATAGAATCTAAAAAAAATTGCATCTATGATACTATTGTCATTTGATTAGCAGTAGTGATTTTTGAAGCTTTATACCTTGATGACATTAATCAACGTTGTTAAATATCTTATCTTTTCTTATATAAGCATTGCATTTTTGGGTTCCAGTATCGTGGCTTTTATTGATATTGATTGACGATTTGAACATTTTTTTGATACCCAGCTCGGCGTGACTACATATTATCTTGAATGTACACTGATTGTTTAAAGTTTGCATGAAATTCTGGTGGAATGTTTAGGAAGATATTTGAATGGTGATAAATGAAAGACATTCATTTTGTAAACAGGTATTGCCTAAACAGTATGCCATGGCATTGGAAAATGTATTCTGGAATTGTAGATGAAAATATTTAAAAAAATTCTCCTTGGGAATATCTTCATAACGGACATTTCATACAACATTCTCCCTCCTTATTATCCTCACATAGAAAAATTCTGAGGGAGTAGGAGGGGGGGGGGGAAGGGGCTATTCTTAGGACAAGTAATATCTCTATCAAACTTTCACAATCAAATCCAACCCTCTGTCCGCAACCCACATGCTAGTTGTCAGCAATAGACATCAGTCTTACAAACTTTTTGTGTGTGGATAGGATGTATTTTGGGAGGAAATGAATTCGAGAATTTGTGGGAGATGGAGAAAAGAAACCCATCAAATTTGTTGGCTCACATCAAACATTCAAAATGCACTTGAAGTATCACCGTTCACATATTTTGTTTTCTCAGCCATTTAATACTGAAGGACTAAATCCTGTGTTTTGGCTACCCCTATTTAACAGCATATCATGTCCTTTGTGACTTAAAGGAAATCAGAAATTTGATTTTGAAGGAATGAAATTGATGCCATTTTCTGTATTTTTAATCCAAAGGCAGTAGATCTTGTTCTCAAACGTTTTTCTATTTCTCGTTTTATGTGTGTATTTTCAGAATAGATATATATATTGGAAATGGACTTGTATAACTGTATTACAAGAAGATATGCTGCACTTTAGACTGAGAGCTCGCACCATGTTGTACAGCACGGCAAAGTCATAGGCACATAGCATGTTGAGAGACATAGTTGTGACAATTGGTGCTTGGTCATACCATGAAGGTTAAACCATGTACGTAGCTCCCACTAGTTCCTCTCAAGTACAATCTCTATGTGAGGGAACTTCTAGAGCTCCTTGAAATTATAACTGGCCAATCAATCAGTAGTAACTTCTGGAACCCGTTTCACAAAGCCATTTTTCAATGACAAAAGACAAAAATCAGTGACGAATCTGCTGATAACCAATCCGAAGCAAGGATTTCAGTAGCTTATAACAAAAACTGTAATTTGTCACCGATGACAAGCTTTGTGAAACGCACCCCTGGTGATGCAACTATCTCTTTCAACTAGCCATGGGCGAAGCATCAACAACAAAAAGAGACAATGAATTTACTTTATACCTCACAGATTGTTGGTGCGAAATACAAAAAAAACGTAGTATCATAAACATAAAGAAAGAATGAAGTATTTATGTCTGTATATCTTGTGTAAATGTGTGTGCGCAAATAATATGTCTTGTAGTCGTAATTTTGATTATTCTCTTTCACCTTTCTCACGTGGTGCATTTGTCTTTAATAAGGCTTCACTCTCGAGTCTTCGAGAAAAACGACCTAGAAGTGATGAATTGAAACACACCGCAAACTTCTTTGATTTCAGTAAAGGATTACACTTGTCTGATGAGCTAGTCATTGACTTCATAGATAATGCTATTTTATTAGACGTTTTCCTTCAGATCTTGAAAGACTATTAAAGTGGGCTTTTATTTCTAAGATGTAAAGAGATATATGCCTTATCATCATCCTTGTTTTGTTGATGGAGGGTATAAGATGATTATCACAAGAAACTCCCAGCCCCCCCCCCCCACCCCTCCAAAAACAAATAAAGCTAAACTGTGCCACAAGAAAAAGTTGAATGGGTGCTGAATATAATTAACCTACTGTGTGTGATAACGTTAGTAATTCCAGTGCCCTTCTGTTTCTGAAATTGAGCATCACTATTAGTATTGTCCTTCTAAGTTGTTCTTTAGAGTGAAGCCTGAGCCATAAAGCTGTTGTAGCATGTAGAGACAATGCATGAACAAAGAAATGATTGAATAGCAATACAGAGACAATGCTACACATTCATTGAATAAACAGAACTATGTCCATCTGCTGTGATTGTTCTTATGCAGACTAGCAAGATGTAATTTACGAAAGGTGTCTATCGAAACGCGGCATTCAAATGTGTTTAATAATTGTATTTAGAAAGGAGAGAATGTAAAATCATTGATGTATTTATTCTAGAAACTGTTTTTTCTTACAGCTTTCCCCATGTGTAATACGCTTGTTAATCAGAATGCATAGAAATGATGAAATGTTGCTTTGCCTTGATGGGCAATCCAGATGCTTTGAATATTGATGTTTCAAATGAAAGTTTTTAGTTCATTCACCAAATGAATGGTTTCTATTAATCTTAGGATGAAAGTGAAGCAAGATGCATAGTGATAAAACTTCACGGGGTACACAAAGCCTAGGTCAACCAACTCTCACACCCATGTCCAACTCTTGCACAATTATCGTAGACCATCTTGAACTCAAGTGTGCCATCAGCTTTGATTAGAAAACTAGTTGCTAAGTAACCACAATGCCATAGTTTCACTTACTTTTACCATGCTTTAAGTGGCTAGACAAGTATGAAGACATGTTAGAATTTCTCACTATATAATTTCTACATTTCATTTTTCACCACTATACACACATTTTGATCAAATCGTCGCCTCATCTTCTCTAGAAATTGTCATTTTTATTTTGTCATCTTGTATGTATTTTCTTGTGATACAGTATTATAACCAATGAATTGTGCTCTGTTCTCTCTTTTTTAAAACCATTTTTTGGGGGTCACCTTACAAGATTTGATTTGATATGTGCTGCATTTTAGGAGCAAGGTATTATGAATGGTTTGCATCTGGCCAGCCAAGAGCCTCAAAATGTCCAGAAGCCAGTTTGAATTTATTGAAGAAAAGAACTTCATGGAAATGATCAGAGTATTCTTGGTGCATCAGATCGGCTTCTGGAAGAATGTAAATGAATGATAACTGCCACAAACCCACACCCACATATTTGTCATATTTCCTCTCATTTAATAGCTCAATTCTAGCTTTCTCCATGTTCTACATGGCATACATACATGTTTGTTGCTAATTACAATACTCCGATTCATAAAGTTATCAACACTTTCTGTTTCAAATTCATCGGTCTGCTTTTCTCAATATATTCCTAGTCTGAGAATATAACATTGCTACTGAACACATCATTTTGGAATCGCAGATTCTTCTTTGCCAAAATCTGCACTTTACTATTAAACAGTTTGTTCTTGCGCTATGTATACGTGTTTTCGTAGGTTTCTTTTAAACTCTACATGTTTATTGTCTGCACTGGAATAGCATGGTAATTATGGAACTGTTGGTTGTTTTGACCGAGGTAAGAAATGCACTGGTATAAGCATCTCATCTGTTGAAGCTCAACTTCAATTTTGTGCTGTATACTTTTTTTCTTCAGTCAATTAACAAAATTATGCCTTTAGGAAAGTATTTTTTCCCACTTTCATTATGCCCAATTGATAATTGGGCCCAGATTGTAAATGTTAATTCAATAAGTATTTATGAATTTCAATTCAGATTTGTGAATGTTGATTATATAATTTTTGGTATCATATAATGATTTGTTTTTATTTTTCATTTTGTGGGGTGGAATTTACTCACTTATTTTTATCTCTGGAAACAGTCTTAATAAAGTGCACTCTGAAGGGTCATGAAGTAAAACAAATACTTAGTTGTCTGATACCATATCTGACTGCTTCAACAAAGTGATTTTTATTCATGTTATGTGAGTAATGAGGACATCTGAGAGAATAAAAACAGGAAAAAAGAAGATTTTGTTTGCCGTTAATGTATTTGTGTTGGTTGTTTGGTGCAAGTGGTTTTCATTCTTTAAAGTTCTTGTATGATGTTAATTATTTAAACCAATTTTATTCAATCTTTTATTTTTTTAAAGACCCCTATCCTCTCACTCCCTCTCCACTCTTTGACAAATTCAATCCCAAGTAAAAAAGAAAGAAAGAAAAAAGTTTTAGCATTGCAGTGAGGCTTTTAATATGCCACTATGATTTATTACATACAGTGGATTATGCTGTAAAACTGGATTAATCACACTGAATTTGTGCAAATTCTTATTTGTGAAAGTTCCCTGCTAAGAAATTGACTGTCCTTTAAAATCAACAAAACTTTTCATGTCCAAAATGTTGTGCTGAACAGTTGACCTTCATCTCTACACAGCTGGTCTTTTGAGATGGATCTTGTAGATCAAAATATCCCTTATTTTCAAACTCTTGATAAAATCTGTGGTCTTGTCACCAAAAAAAATCACAGCTCCGTAGATGGCCTGGAAAATAATTGCCCTTTCTGTGTATACACAGAATCACAATGTTTGATAATGAATAAAACCTCTCAAGTTTAATTGACCTAACTGTATTAGAAACATACCATACATGATATTGTAGGCTTTCCCCCAAATGATGTACATGTACGTTTCGTGGTGGTGTTCTTTCCTCCAGTTTCTCAAATTAGATAGTTACCATCCGTTATCACCCGTTTATGTGTCAATATTTAGGGACTTGGTCACACAGTGATAATGATATTAATAATAACAACAACGACCACCATCATCATCGGCATATTTTAAACAACAAAGTGGTCTATGAAATTGTACAAATGTATTAAAGCTCACCAACTCGGGCTAATGAGCCTTCTGCGCTGATTTTCTCAGAACCTTATAGGTAATACAAATTTTCGTATGGGGTCATGAATTTGGTTTAAATGAATATATTGGAAGCATATGCGATCCTACAATATTCAGTGATCGTTGTCGCGGTTGAAATCGAGTCTAAAGTTATGAAATTGTAAATAATAAACTCTTTATGTTGTATAGCTCCCTCTCAAGGTCAAGATAATAATTAAGCTATAAAACAATGTTTCTCGACTAAAATCGACCGATTTGCTATTCCTGTTTGGAAATTATATATCACAACTACATATTCTGAGAATTTCATGGTCGCAGCTACCATTGTACGGCCGTAGGCGCCATTTGAAATTTATCAAAATTTACAGGGAGCACCAGTAAATTTTTATATTCAATTTTTCTCGAAAACAGAAGTGTTTTAGGGGCTGAAATTTTCTAGTGCTTATAATACATCCACAGGGGCATCCAAATATATCAAAATTGTAAAGAATCACTATCCACCCAATTTTCGAAATTTCCCAACACTTTGTATTACCTTTAACATTTTCTTTATAGAACAGTTACCGCTATATTATTATTTGTACAATATACTTTCTATTTATGAAGCTTATCTCCACTACGCACAAGAAGGTAGTAATCTTAGAAACCACACAATTAGAGTATTTGCTTGAAATTGGAAACCATTCATTTACAAAGTTTCAAGGAATAACACATTAGATTTGAGAATATCCCTTATTTTTGTTCCAAGTCTTGTTTAGAAGCTTATCTAGAGTGACGCACATGGAGGACAAAATCTAAGAAACCACACAATAAGAATATGTCCTGGAAATTGGAAACCATTTATTTACAAAGTTCAAAGATGCAAGGAATAACACATAAGATTTGAGAATATCCCTTTTTTTTGTTCAAAGTCTGGTTTAGAAGCTAGGTTACCTCTATGAGCATGGACAAAATCTAAGAAACCACACAGTGAAAGTATTTACTTGAAATTTGAAATAATTTATTAACAAGGTTTCAAAGATGCAAGGAATAACGTATAAGATTTGAGAATATCCCTTGTTTTTGTTACAAGTCTTGTTTAGAAGCTTATCTCTACTACATGAGGGACAACATCTTAGAAACCACACAATGAAATTATTTACTTGAAATTTGAAATTATTTTATTAACAAGGTTTCAAAGAGGCAAGGAAAAACACATAAGATTTGAGAATATCACTTATTTTTGTTCCAAGTCCTCATTGCTCAAATTATCATACCATGACAAGTAACAAACTTGACAAACACTTTATAATTAAGGGAATATTTGAACACTGGAAAGTCAATTTTCATTATGAATAAAAAGTGAAAAGGTTTTGTACATTTCCTGGGAATAAAAATAATGTTAATTTTTTTCCTCCAGTTTTTATCCCAATTGAACATTTACAAAAGCATGGCAGAACATTTAAAAGCAGGGGTTTAGGTATGGCATACTAGAAAGAAAAATTGAAGAAAGGAGTCTGCATATCACATCCTCCAACACATGAACGAGATGTTCAAAAAAGCATTCTAGGGAAAATGTTCAATTAATGTACACAGATTCCATCACAGCCAGAGAGAACATCATCAAGCTCTCATGAAATAGAGCAAACTATCTCCAATAAAGGCTCGTTTAAATATGACATGATAAACTGCCGCAAAAAATTGCCATATTTTTGTAATGTGTAAATAAATGGCAAATGTTAAAGGTAAAGACCAGTATTGGCAACGCCCCAATTTCAAAAAAATGAAATGGAAGCTCTCATTACCAATCATGTGAAAGAATATGTTTTGACTAATACATGATGATAAAAAATTTGCCGGGAAACCGCCTACTAATTCATATATTTGGTAAATTTATTTCTCTCATGGTCTGGTGAGAGAGATAGGGTAGTCCCATATACATCTTTCTGTGTATAGTGCTTGTAACTTTACGAAGAATGAGCCAAATTTCTTATCATTTTGATGATTCCAGAACCTTGCAGATGCTAGATGCTAGATGATCGACCTTTTCTTATCGATTCCACAACGTTTCTTTCACAATGCAATCGCATGACCATTACTGGTCTTTACCTTTAAGCCTATATTATACTTTATGTCATCATAAAATAACCACCAGTGTACCACCTTATATCTGAACAAGGATTTAGGAGCCTTTGCTGAGTACAGCTGCTTATCTCTCACCCTCAATTGTCAATTCATTAACATGCTAAAGCCTATCTGCACTAGTTTGTCCAGGAGGGATTAGACCTCCCTGCATGGTCACTGACAGGTGGTTATCTCATCGAATCAGCTCTCAGTTAACATAAGAAGAAGGGGACCATGGGGGATCAATGGGTACCGCTTGGGCATGGTTGGCTGTATAGAGGGCGCAAAGTGCTACAAGTAGTGCAGTCTGGCTTTAAATGGTTTTATTTCGCTGCAGGATTTTTAGATGGTATACCACACCAAGTGTGAATGAACCTCAGCTTTGTTGATGAAATTGCATAATTTCTGTCTTTGGATCAACCTGACTTTCACATGAACATATCGTCATAGCCAGGAGGGGGGAGGTGATCAGGATCTGGACCCCCGTGGAACCCTCCCTGAGGTCCCCCTCCTGGCCCACCGGGTCGAGGCGGGCCGATGGGGTCAAATCGGGCACCTGGTGGTACCGCACCTCTGCAGATGGGAGGGAACAAAGAGAAAGAGAGAGAGAGAGAACAGTTATAAACTAGAATGGTTATAACAGTACAATGCTAGATAATATAATTGCTTTTAAATCCTGCATCAAAAATTTGTTGGCTTTTGATTGGTTGAGAGCTCGTCACATGACCAAAAATATTTGACCTATTTTTAGAAAGTATTATATTTTGGTTTACTATTTGGGAGTTGAAAAAAAAAAATTTTTTTTGTTGAATTGAATCAATTTTGTTTTTCAAATCTTAATTTAATGAAAACAAAATATTTTAAATCTTTTTAGATAAAAATTGACATTTTTTTTCCCAAAAATGTTGTTTTTGTTTTTGTTTTTGTTTTAAATAAATTTTTGATGCAGGATATAAAACAAATATACCATGCCTTCTATTCAGGGTACTGGTTAAACTATGGGCCTCGGTGACTCCAAAAGTACCATTTGCTTCGGGGCTGCGCCCCTCAGCAAATAGTACTATTAGAGTCACCTCTTGCGCATACCGTAGTTTTAACCAGAACCTCTCAAGGCAGTGTATATTTGTATACTATTTTTGTCAAGGCACCTTTTACCTCAGGGCAGTACTCAAAAATAACAACGGGAATCACAGTAGTAGAAGATCCTATGGAATAACACATTTTGCAATATTTATGTTCTAATCATTTTGTATACAGGTAGTCTTTAGGGACACTTGGGAGAATTGTTCACCATAACATACGAGTGACATTATTGATTTAGTGATTCAGCTTATTTTGAAAAAACTCCCATATGTGAAGTGATGAAAACCTTTTTAAAATGAATTTTTCTTTTTGTTTGTCTGATTTAGTTCAAATTTTTACCCGTCTTCTACTTTCCCTCAGAGTAATGCAACATGCTATTTAAAGCCTTTCTGCACTAGTTTGGCCAGGGGTGATTAGACCTCCCTGCAAGGTCACTGACAGGTGGTTATCTCATCAAGTCAGCTCTCAATTAACATAAGAAAAAGAGGATCAAGGGTATAGAGGGCACAGGTAGCTATATATAGTGCAGTGGGGCTTTAATTTGGGCTTCCCGATTTATAAATGAAATATTTAAAACGCTTTACCTAGGTAGTCTTCCTCCTGGCATTCCGATTCCAGGATCGATCCCTCTGTGAGGCATGCCTCCTCGAAATGGATCCATCAACATCCCTGCTCCACCTGGTCCAAAGGGATCCAGGTCGTCTCGTCCAACTGCAAATGGATCCCTAGGCTGCCCCCTATGTTCAAATAGAGTATGCATGAAGTTCAAATAGTTTAAAACCCCTGACCTTGGTCTTTGTGAAATATACTTACAATTTGGAAATTAAACAAGGGAAACGCTCTCGGCGGTCTCGCCTGCATAACGCAATTCAATATGATAAACCAGAACGTCAATGACGTAGTGCTCATCTGCATCTCACAACAACAACTATCGTAAATTTTATGTGGTACACTTTTGAACTGGTCAAAAAATAGAAATTTGATGCCCTGGAAGGGACATAATTTCATTTCATTTGCATAAAGTACCATAAATAATCAATGGAGCAAAATCTCACAATTCTGTGTAGAAGTTTATTGTTCCAAATTTAGCTCTACCAGATAAGGCAAAATCGGTCAAGGAATGAGGGAAAAGAAGCAATTTTTGTTATTTTTGGAATAAATTTGCATAAATTACCAAAATTAATTAATGGAGAACAATTTCAAAATTCTGTGTACAAGTTTAGTGTACCAAAGTTAGCTCTACGATATAAAGCAAACCAAATCAAAATCGGTCGAGAAATGAAGTAGAAGAAGCCTTTTTTGTGATTTCGAATAAATTTGCATAAATTAGCATAGATAATGAATTTCATGATTTTGTGTAGAAATTTTAAATCCCCTCCTAGCCCTATCATCTGAAACAATCAGAATCAAAATCGGTTGAAAAATAACGAAGAAGAAGCATTTTGAAAATCTTAATGTTGATGCCACAACAAAGTCTAAGTTTGTTGACCTTAAATGGCCTTTGACCTTAACTTAGTGACCTGAAATTCTACTCACATGATTGGGGAGACTTGATAACCCTATAGTCTAAGTTTCATTGACTAAGAACTTATACTTTCAAAATTATATCAAAAATTCAAAAACTTAACCTTAGGTTAAGTTTTCGATGATGATGCTACAACATAGTCCAAGTCTGTTGACCTGAAATGACCTTTGACCTTGACTTTGTGATCTGAAATTCTACTCACATGATTGGGGATACTTGATTACCCTATAGTCAAAGTTTCATTGACTAAGAACTTATACTTTAAAAATTATACCAAAAATTATACCAAAAACTTAACCTAAGGTTAAGTTTTTGATGTTGACGCCGTCGCCGTCGCCGCCGCCGCCGCCGTCACCGGAAATGTCTAAAGGAGAAATTGTATCCTTGTACATAGAGTTAATGCCATTCTGGTGGTCAGCAGATGATATGTCACGGGACTACAAATTACTGTTTTAATACAAATGAGTTATTATATTACCGTGTTAATTCTCACTTGTGCAAAATCAGTGATATGCATTGTTTTATACTTACTCCTACACCACTTCAAAATTCAAATTCAAATGATAACTTGGTAAGATAACCGAGGCAAATTCTGTTACTCATGATATTTTGTTTGTTATAACAATAATTTTCAAATGTTTTTATCTTTGAAAGACAAATTTGTACATTTAGCACTTACTTGCACATACCCCTCATGTTTCATCACAATTCTGATTGTATAAATCACTCTTCACTCAGGTCATATTTGTTAATCTGTGCTTCATTTTAGGGTTAGGTATAGGGTCGCAATTTGGATTTTAGATTGTGCTCATAGAAAGGTTTTGGTCAGGGCTGGAAAGGTCCATTTGGTCAAGAACTGATTTTAGAATTCAGTTAGAGTAGGAAACTGACCACCATGCATCACTCACCATTCCGGATGACCAGCCTGTCCTGGGTGTCTAGGTGGTACTCTGAGGGGGTCTACGTCCCTGAGTGGGTCAGGGTCCCTCAGAGGGTCTGTCTGCCTCTCCCTACCCTGCCTCTCGTCCGTGGACTGTCTGCTTGACTGTGCTAGCTCTTCTCTCTGCCTTGTGGTGGTGGTGGTTGATGTCTGACTCTTGCTCAATGGTGCCATCAGATCATCATTAATCAGCTGGTGGAGGAGTGCTTTGTCTCTGTATACACTGGAGGAAGCATGTAAGAAGAAAAAGACCTCAACGATAATTAATAATGATAACAATAGTTTATTCTTATTTAGGGCTTTTCAGGACCGCAGGCTCTCTCAAAGCGCTTTACAGATTTGTATTATTACCCCGGTCATTGGATTCAGGCTTACCTGCACACATTGTATGCACATTCTCCACTCCCTGGGGACCATTCCAGCCAGGCATCATTTTTACAAGCGCACACTCGCTCATCTTATCATTCACACACATGACCATTAAATTTGACTAAAATGTTATGCTACATACAGGCAAGTCAAAGCTATGTCCCATACTTTACCAGGTATTATTAAACTGCATATGGAATTGTAAACATAAGTTTACATAACAATATTAATTCATTTCATGTATTGTCCAATTCTATTTATACTTAGACTCTAGAAGGGCCATCGGCTTGATAAAGTCATCAGATATACAGTACTGAAAACATAGATGTGGTAACATATCCGATAAAATAGCTTGGACTTGGCAAAACACAGAACGTAACTAGTCAACTTGATGAGTATTTTGATATGAATTTTACTACATCAAATGTACTATCAATTTCTATACATGTACTTTGGTCTGAAACATATTCCAGCTAGGAAACTAAACAATGTACAGCCGCAATAAGCATAACAATACAAAAAGAGCTTTACTAATTACCATGTTTCAATATATCACTAAAACGGACTGCATTGTTCTTCTATGAAAACATTAATTACAAATGTAATGTATACACATTCAAGTGTATCTTGAAATTTTAATGACCCAAGAGCAAAAAAGAAATATACATTTCAAAAGCTGATTTGTGTTTTGCAGATAAGTCATTAGATGGAGTCATTATCATTTGACTTATACATCATATCCCCATCTGGGGGCCGTTTCTCGAAACCAACTCCATGACAGTCATATCTTTGTCGGCGACCTACGGAGATGTCATGAAGTGGATAAACCGTTTCACAAAGCCATGACAGACATGATATCGATATAACGCAATACTAGCAGCTCAAGAACATAGTCTTTGTCACGATCCATTTGATTTATCACGAATAACCCAAAACAAGTTTTGGGGCTAAAATTGTTCAAAAAGAAATATATACATATAAATTCTCCTAAAATAAATAATAAATAGTGTCATTATCAAATGTAGATCATTAAACGATTTGCATATTTCTGTAAAGATTCTTAAATTGAAGAAAAACCAGTGAGTGTTTTTTTTTTGACAGTCGAATGAAAAGTTAGTTGAAGGATACCGTAATGTGATAGTTTATCAATACATACTTTTTTGTTTATTGTGACGAGGAATTTTAGGCAAAATACCTTTTCTCAGCCAGTTTTTATTCTAGAGTCTCATAAATACTTGTTATACAATTGATTTGATATTGAAAATATAATTTGGAAGAAGTAATTAGAGAGGGAATAATAATGCACATAGGCCCCAAAGGTATGACGGTATCCTAAGAAAAGACTATGGATCGACTATGGAAAACGGTGTGTAACATTCTTATCTCTCTTATTTATATGTTATAGTTTAATGATTTGTGATTTAATGTTTATATTCAGCTTTTTAAAATTTCTGTATAATTTGTATTATCACTTTTTTACATTTGCATTTCGCATCCCAGAGAATTACGTACCGAACTCGTCTATATTTTTCTCAAAATGATAGTGAAACTAATCGTACATTTTGCGGCCCATGGAAAAGCAACAAACTGACTTGTGATGGCGCTTTACAGCAATGAAAAAGATATGACGGGTTCGGAGCAGTGACAACTCATTGTCACGGAAGTTGTCGCTCATCTTAGCAAAGACGGCTTCGTGAAACACTTAGCTGACAAGTTGCGTGACAGTGGCGAGATGTCGTTGATCTTGTAGTTATGACGGTTTCGAGAAACGGCCTCATGAAAAACATTTTTTTTTTCTTTCTAGTTTAACATTTTTTGGTGTTACATAGCGACAGCAGAAAATTACAAATAAAGCAAAACTTGATTTAACGACAACCTCTACACAAAGACTACAAGTCTATCAAAAATATATATATTTTTTAAAATATAGTTTTCCTCTAATAATTTTTCTCCTTGAAATGTTAATTAAAGGAACACATGTAAAAACCATTGACTGTCTCCCTTGAGTGGTCTAAATATACAGGTTTTACTCTATATGCAAAACTGTTTCCATGCACTTAGGCCTAAAATAAAAACTTGTTGTATTGCCGAAAAATCTACGGTCGGCATTAAATTTTTTTTAATTTTTTTTTTAACCGTTTAAAAAAAAAAAAATTAATGAATACAAAAATATGTATTTTGTTTGTTTAAATGGGATATAAATGCATAATATCAAATTATTCCCAAATTCACACTTGTCTTCTGCCCTAGTTTCAAAATCCTAAAAAGGATATGCTGAAACACATGTGTAAAAGCATTAAAAACTGAGAAATTTTAGCCAAAAGAGGGCGGAAAAAAAAAAGAAAAAAAAATCAAATTGAAAAATATCAGCCCAAAGAGGGCACAAAAAAAAAGTTTAAAAAAAAAAAAAAAATTCTGACCGAATGACCCGTGTTTTGGCACCTAAAGGGCAATACAACAAGTTTTTATTTTAGGCCTTATGTAGGTAGGCCTATTGCATATGCTATCTATTCGAATCAGCTGGAAGGATAGATGTTCACTGACCTACCGATCAAAGTCTTTGAGTTGTTCTTTGTTGATATACTGGTCAACATCAAGGGAAAGACTGCTCACCTTCTCATCCTTCAACCTCTGAAAGAATCATAAATAAAAGAGAGTTCATTTTTCTGCCATTTCTGGAGAAAATTAATACCAACAAATTCTGTGATGCTACAATTGTAGTACCGATGGGTAGAATTCTTTTTGACATGAGGCAAACTATACGCTACCGGTATTAGAAAATTCAATTTTAAGGTAAATCTTCCTTCATGATATGTGAAAACAAATTCTGAGAAATTGGTTCATTCTAAGATATTAAATCTCCAATGTAAACAGTTCTCTGATAATCTGATTCATCAAAATAATTCGATTTAATGATCAATAAAATGAATGATATTTAGGGAATGTCCGAGAACCATTTAACTATAGACAGCTATCCCAGGCAGCCAGATTAAACAGATGAACATCGATCTACACACATTTTAGCTCTGGGTTTGGTATTTCCCTTACAAATTTTGAAGATCGTTGGGGGGGGGGGGGGGGGAGGGCACAG
Organism: Strongylocentrotus droebachiensis; assembly: GCA_035222895.1. Lineage (NCBI taxonomy): Eukaryota > Metazoa > Echinodermata > Echinoidea > Camarodonta > Strongylocentrotidae > Strongylocentrotus > Strongylocentrotus droebachiensis. The sequence continues at coordinate 44,061 of JAVYIG010004920.1, forward strand.
TGGACAAATGCATCCCATAGCTAAAGAAAATCTGCCATAAGCAATCTGCAACATGGAATAAAATTGAATTTGTATTTCCCCGAATCATCCACAGCCCCCCCCCCCCCCCATCAAATATTTGAGACTTTATTATGCTTCTGAAAAATGTCTGATCCTCTTTTTTACTTCTTTTTCTTTCCTGCTAGTCAACACTGTTTTAGAACTGTGCCCCAACCCCTGAGTCACTGCCAGTGGCCTGAAATCTCTTATTCTGGAGTAGAAATCCTAAGATTCATACCATAAAGTTGACGAGAAGAGTGTCTCCCATCACAATGCATTTCAGCAGATACTGGTCCTCAGAGTTTTGAGGAACATATCTGATGGCATACTCCTCCTGAGAGCTGTTCCACATGGCAGGCAACAGTTCACTCTTCTTACTTGATGATGACGTCTGAATTCAAAACAAAAATTAACAAGAAAACGAGGATAAAAAGATCAAATTAAAATTTGTTTACATTTCCAGCTGACATACCATAGAATGCCCGGTTTCTGCTCGCTAGGCAATTTTAATCAGATAACTTCTCTATAAATGAATTATACAGGCGCTAATGTATATCCATTTGTAGCAAAAATTCTAGCTAATCCTTCCATGCCATTCTTACAACAGAAATTGTAAGCGATCGTCAGTAGTGCGCCGTCCGCGCGTGGCATTTTCCTTGTCTATTTCGCCTATGACCTGTCCTAATTCTGCTTGCTAGTTGGTGCACATGCAAAAATATAGAAAAAGGAAACACATCGGGTACACTTTAGGGTTTAGGCCAAATAAAAATTGCTTCCCAGTAGAATTCAATCTAGATCTAGACCTAGGGTCTACATGTTATTTTGATAATTCTGATATTTCTTTCTTTCCTTTTTTTTCCAAGCCATAACAATAAATAAAGAAATGAATCAAAATATGGACAGCAAAATTTAAGCGGATAACTGTGGGGACGATTAGCCTTATCCTCTGTAATAATAATGACAATTCACTGGTATTCACCACTTGCAATCAGTCATGCAACACTCTCTATTCAGAGTCATCATCATATCATAATTCTTTATTGTATAATTTTTCATTTCACTCATCTCACTATTCTCTAGATCTAGTCTTATAACCTAAAGTGGTGTGTGAAATGTTGAGAATCAATAGAGGTTGTCAAAACAGTTTTTAATCCACAAAAAGTATACTAATATAATCCTTAATTCAGTAAAATAAAGACAACAATGAATAAATTATAGTAAATTGCTGTGCTGTGCCGGTAGGCCTACATCAAATCACACATGTGGGACTCATATTTGGCAAAATCGTTTGCCAGCTATGTCTCCATTTATCACTTTACAGAGCATGTCACTTACATCTTCGCCATGACCTACACATGTGAAGCCTCTATTCACTATATTCCAGTGAAGGAAACAAATCAACCCATCGTAATTCGACGTAATTTTCGATTCTATGCTGGCAAAGAGACTCTCAAGTCCGGGGAAATTCGCCATTGTTATTGCAAAATCACCATCGACATGGTAGCCTTTCTTGCGCGCAGTACAGTTCACATAGATACGTCATCCCTTATTTGCCATTTTATAGTTACAACAGACGTGTTTGGAAACCACTCTTCCAAAAAGTTTTGGGCGAGTTCATTTGTTTGACAGGGTCGTTATACCGATCGGTGGTTTCCAAAATCACATGAATTATGTTGGTGCATTTTATTTTAATATATATCATTCTCCTCACGTCCCCTAATTCCAATTGCTGAAACAAAAATCATCCCTTTTCTCTCTCTCTCCCTACCTCCCTACCACTCCAATCTCCTCTTGATTCACACCATTAGTGTGTAGGGTAATTTGTGTATTTATCTTTGCTTGTCTGATTTTGATTAATATATTATGTTCACTGAATTCTAATTCTGTATATTTTGTATATCTTGATTGTATTGTTTTTTTAATTTGAAAAAAAATTGTGATTGGACTTTATGAAAAACATCATTTGTGCTGATCAGGGTATTCCATTCCACAAATAAATAAATAATATTAATTTTCCTTTCCGACTCAGTTTTGTGTAATCATTTAGTTATGTTACAAATCTGTAACTTGAAGAAAAAAATACATATTTAAATCAATAACTTTCTTTACAACAGTAAAAAGTGTATTTATTACAAACATTATAAAGGTTCATAAGAAGTTACAAAAACATGGAACAATTCAGTACTGCTATAATGGAATACACAGGATTGTACGCAATATTATGGCACGAACACATGAAAGACTCAGCTGCCATCATTTGTATGTCAAGGTGAATTAACCCTAATATTAAGTTGCTTTTAATAAAGGCTTAAAAATGAGAGAAACAGATCAGAGAAATTTTGAGGACAATCTGCTCAACGATAAGAAAGATGAGTTAAAAGTAGTAATCAAGCAAACATTAATTCTCAACTCAGTGATTTACTTCGCAAGCACTTCTTCTATTCACTCTATACAAAAAAAAACATTAGTAACTTCCATATTCTTATTGAACTTGTGCTTCAAATATTATTGGAAATGTGCTTTCACAATTTTCTCTATGAAATATAATTATTCCTATTTCCTTTACCAACAATCAAGAAAGAAAGTTAAAATTCATGGCATTTTTTCTTTTACTAGTATAGACAAATGGAAGAGGTGCTTGTAAGGTAAACCAGAGGGTTGCCAACTTGCCTTTTAATTGATTAATTTCTAACATTCATAACTTTCTTTGTATTAACTTGATTGTCCTAAAACTCTTACTAATCTATGTCCTGCCTTTATTAAAGGCAACTTGATAAAAAGGTTGACCACCTTTAAATATAAACACTGTGATTTGGCCTTCCTTCTAGATAATAAACCCTTTGTTTGATTTGTCATGCAAATAACAATTCATTATTCTTAATTGATTTAAGAATTTTAAAAACATTTTGAAGTGGATGATTAGAAAATTGCAACTTTGTTAATAATTCAATCACACTCTTAAGAAGTTGAAGATAGGAGTGTCAATTTCTACACATGTAAAAAAAAAGGGAAAAAACTAAGGGAAAAAGCTATTATTGAGATTCAGAAGGAAATTTCTTCCTCCTAGTTATTTAGGTTATTCAGTATGATTAGCCAACTGCTTATATTAACAATTTAAAATTGATTTGGTTTAACCCAAGAATTGGATAACTATCTTACCACTATCCCACTTTATGTGTATACCTTGTGCATTGCAATCACTAATCAATAACAGATCATTGTTGTGCAAAAGGTGATGTGCAACCTCACCTAAAAATATGTTAAATCTTAATTAAATATTAAAACACATTTTAAATACACATTTCATACTTGGTACATTAAAAAAAACTAGATGGAACTTCGACTGCGCGCAGTCGAAATGATGCCTCCGTCATAGAGCAATTTTACAAACCAAAACAGAAGAAATTTTTCAAATTTAAGTTCAATTGTAATCCATTAACAGGTTCTCAGAATATCGTGATTACAAGCAATTTCTCATATACATATATGACCCTTTGATCTTTGACCACATGACCCTAACATCTACTCAGTTCATTGGCTCTGCAAGATGTCCCGAGTTAAATAGTAACCCATCTGTCAGTTCTAATGAGAATACGTTCACAAGCTATTTTTGCATACATAATGAGCCCATGACCTTTGACCTTTGACCTCATGACCCAAGAATCTACTCAGCTCATTGGCTCTGCAAGATACATACATAATCGAAGTTTGGGAGGAATCCATCAATCTGTATTAATGATAATGCGATCACAAGCAATTTTTTCATGCATAATGAGCCGCATGACCTTTGACTTTGACCTCATGACCCCAAAATTTAATCAGTTCATCGGCTCTGCAAGTAACATACATGACCTAAGTTTGGCAGGAATCCATCAATCGTTTCTTGAGATAACGCGATCACGAGCTGTTTCAGCATACATAATGAGCCCTGTGACCTTTGACCTTTGACCTCGTGACCCCAAAATCGAATCAGTTCATCAGCTTTGCAAGATACATACATGACCAAAGTTTGGCAGGAATCCATTAATCGGTTCTTCAGATAACGCGATCACGAGCTGTTTTTGCATACATAATGAGCCCTGTGACCTTTGACCTTTGACCTCGTGACCCCAAAATCTAATCAGTTCATCGGCTCTGCAAGATACATACATGACCAAAGTTTGGCAGGAAACCATCAATCAGTTCTTGAGATAACGCGATCACGAGAACGGGACGTACGGACGGACGTACGTACGGACGGACGGACGGACAGACGGACGGACGGACAACCTGAAAACATAATGCCTCCGGCTACTTCGTAACGGAGGCATAAAAATCCTTATTCTATATTCATCATTAATGTTTTATATTTATACAATTAGTTCAGATAGTATGGCATAAACTTGTGCTTTAAATTCCATTCATGACCCTTAACAAACATACAGGTGCATTTCACAATAACATGTAGAAATCCCATTACAAACCCCAATACAAGTAATATAAATAGTAAAATATGAAAATTATTTAAAAAGCTTATTGCCCTTTCTTTGTTCTTTCACCCTCTGGTTAATGCTTGTACCTGATACATTATGAAACAGATAATGGAATGGAATGATTCCTGAAGAGGTTAATCACACACAAAGATTGTTTGGGCTTACAAAACGATGTTGACATTAATGGTATTCAATATTCATTGCCACTTTGAGACATGTACATGTATTACCAGTATATTGATCAAATGCCATGCAAACTGTGAATAATGCAAGGCACAATGTTCATATAAATAAACAATTATTGGTCTATACCTACTAATTCAACAGGTGACGTACAAGTAATTTCTAAAAATGTTTTCAGATATTGTGCATGTTCAACTGAAAATTGAAGACAAAAACAAGTAAGAATATCAAGGAAGACCCCATACAAACAGACCACAAACACAAACTAGATATATAGCAAATACACATATAAAGTTACAATCAAGCAATTATAAAAATAACTGAACATATATATCTTATAAAACATAATACTGAGGTGAATACTTCTTTTGTAAAATGATGGAAGAGAAAAATTGATGTTTTAGTTTACATTTAATATCAAGAGTTACCTAGACAGGTCAGCTGCAGAAAAGGTGTTTATTTTATTGCCAGAGTTAAGGATATTCAGGCATGCTAATGCACAGAGCAGGCCTAGACAGACTCTTGGTACAGGCAGTTTCTAGGTACATGCACAAGTTCTTACCAAAGAGGAAAAGGGGCCTCACAGAAGTTTCAAATTTGTCTGAAAAATAGGTGTTATCAGAACAAAAGCTTAGCAAATTTTGAATCTAGCTATCCAAACAAACAGTGTATACAGATATTTGGCTAGACTCTTTGACCCCACGTGCAGCTGGCCTGACTTGTATTGTTCATCGTAGATACCTCAGTCACACCGAGGAGACCAAAACCAGACTGAGAATATACGGAAGCGCAAACAATTTATTATCCTGAAAGGCCAAGAGTCTGTCATTTAAGGGTCGATTTGGAGTCGGTTGGTGGTGGGACTGAGGTATTACCACACTCTGGCATTCATTCTTTTGAAATGAACAAAGAAATTGATACAGAAAGAAGAGGACCTACATTGCAGTCAACATGAACCTAATTTCATCAATCATTCGCAGAGAGGCGCGAGTGACGTCGTAAATTCTTCTTACTCTTCTTAGACCCAACACTAGGTCCTCTTGCCCTTCTGGCTCCTGATGATGTCAAACAAGGGCTGTTGCCATGGTAATTCATCTTGCACTTGACGCAGAATTCAAATTGGCAATGCTCACTGTAGCAGGAGGCCTTCCTGGTCTTGGTCTCGATCAGAGCTGGTGAACCACACTTGCACCTCTCCAGCTTTTCATCTTGCTTGAGTAGTTTTGCAACCTGTCACATACGACAATCCAAATAGAAACTTGTTATATAATCAACCAGAGTCATATTTGGGGGGAATCTTTAGATAAGACTGAAATTTAAAAAAACAGTAACAAAAGATAAAGGACAGAGAAGTCTACTTTTCAATTTTGAAAGTCACTATTGACATTTCTTCAGTTTAAATCCTTTGAAATCCTAAAATTGAAGTAAATAGTCTACAAGATGAAACTAGAGAAGATTCAAATATAAATTCTACCTCAAGAATTGTACTACCGGTAGACCTTGAAAAGGTTCATGATCCAAAATTTATCCAAAAAATGAATCCCAAAAGATTTCCGACATCATACAGGGATGTTTAGTTTTATCATAATTATTTAGACTGAAAACAGACTCATATACTGGTAGGCTGGAGCCCAGTTATGATCTTTGCGATAGGAAATATAAAAAAAAAGAAGAAGCTTGAAACAACCTGAAGCAGCTGAAAGAGAGATGACAATGCCTGACATCAGGCATCATGAAAGTTTGTTTCCAATAATATAAATATTTTTGGAAATATATTTATAAACGTCATCTAATGAAGGAATTTCTATCTTAATTATGTTTAATTAGCCTGTACACATTTGTTTATGTACTATCCACTCTTTCCTTTCTCTTTACTTTGTACACATTATGTGTGGCCTTTAGAGCCCAGCCTTTGCAAGGCCAATGGCCTCTGCTGGCTCCTCCATATTCTTTGTATTGTTTATATATTTTCTTATGTGTAATATATTGTTGAATGTATTTTTTTCAACGAGAATTGGAAATAAATTAATAAAATGAATGAATAACATTTGACTTACCTCACAGAATTTGTCAAAGTTGGTTGCTTTCATTGTTGGGGTGCTTGCAGCCGTTGGTGTACCTAACCTTTGCACAGAAGACAGTGGAGTACCTGGCCCTGTCACATGACGCCCACGCCTCAATGAGGAGGATGGAATGTTCTCCTGTAAAGAGGAAAATAATCCACTTTGATCTTTAATAACTCAGTTGTTGATACATTAATACCTCAAACATAATTTGTTTATAAATGTAATGCTTCCTGGGAGAAATTTCAATTATTTAAACATATTTGTGGCTTACACCCAGATGGCAGGTTCAAGTGCCACTGGTTCCAAGATTTTGTCTGACTTAAATAAAAATTACAGATCGATCAATTGATCTTATTTACTGGGTGTAAGCCACAAATATGTTTAAATAACACTAACATAATGTTGACCATTATGACACTTGTATTGTCTAAAAAAAATTGATCAAGTAACAGTGCCTATACCGCCTAGTGTGAGTGGCAAGTATAATAATCATGACTACATTCAAAGAACTGTGGAACCATCTTGGAGTAATAATTTCATAAAATTGTTTGTGAAAGGTGGAATGTCCCTAGAAAACAGTAATTTACATTACCGATTAAGTTGTTATACATGTAGGTGAAGCAACATTGAAATGTTTATTTTTTGATATTTGTGTAATTGCCGTTTATATGTTCATTTTTTTTACCTTAATAAATATATTCATTGCCAGTAGCAAAGCCAATGAGTTTATCTGTCTATCATGTACTAGTACAGTCTACATTTTGAAAAATTTGTTTCATTTTATACCCTTGATTACCCCCATTCACTAAATTGATGACCTACAATATCTAAAAATAAACAAACATTTTATTATTCTATTCATAAACTGAAAGTTTTTGCATTGTAAATAAAGTTGTGGACTGCAAAGGAAAGCTCGGCTCACCTTCCAATTTAGGAATTCCCTCTCCTTAGCTTTGAGGTAGTCATCTCTGGTCTTTTTAGTACGAGGATGGGATGAGCATATCGATCGCCATTGAGGGCTTACTGAAGAGAATCTGGATCGTCAGGTGAAAGAGGAATGATTATTAATATTGGTAATTTGGTTAGTAGGTTGACAGTAGGTTTTGAGTTTTCATTGAGCTGTCACTCTTCTGACAGACACCAAAATGGCATGTACATGTAACTGATATTATTGTAATCTATGGCTTATTCAGCTTTCCGTTGATATACAATTCATCCATTTCATTTTTCAGTTCGGGCATGGTCTTTAAGACTTTAAGTAAGCCTGAAGACCTTGTCATGCAGTCTCGTTGACCAATCCAAAGGAGATCGTTGTGAATAAAAGTATTGGTCAGATGAAACACAAAAGCACTACCAGTACTACTCTTACCACAAGTCAATGTGCATGAACAAAAGGCCATTTTTCAGATTACCCTAGTGGATTTGAGAGACCTGTACTTAGACATTCATTCTGTGTGTTGCTTTTTTTTTCTTCTTCTGCACAGAGACCGCCTGGTTCCCGTAGACAATGGGTTAATCTTTACTTTAATAACAAGTTGGTGTCATTGAATTGGGGCATGGGGATCTAAAATCTTTTAACATCAGGTCCTGAGAAAGTACTGAACGATTTTTTTTTCTTCTTCCATCTTTAAAAAAATGTAACATTGATGAGATCAGATGGGACATAGAAAGTACTAAGATACAGAGTTACAAACTGGGGAGTTCAACATGATTAAAGATAGTTTTTGCCCAAATATAATGATATTTCTCAATGATTTTGACTTTTGAGGATATAAAGTTTGGAAAATGTACACACAAAAAACATACTCAAATATTAAACACAAGATTAAAATAATGCATTTAAATATGTTTATCTCCATTACAAGCGGAATAGAATAATAATAGAACCAAGAGATGATTTGATTAACATTACCTACTTAAAATATGTATGAAAAAATATGGGAAAAATAGACAAATATAATATATGGTAGGCAAGAGGACTAAAACTACTTACAGCACAAGGTCTTTTGGTTCCAAATAGGTGAATATCTTTTTCAAAAGATGAGGTGCGATACGGAATAATCTGGACACAATGTCAAACTTCTCAAGAAAAGGGATAGCACCGTTATTGTTCCTGTATGAGACACTGTTAGGAGAAGGCACATAGTGATCAGCTCTTGGAAATGGCGATATTGAAGAAAATCTTGCCACTGGGGTTTCGCCTCGTGCCAAATCAGGAGTTTGGCGAGAAGAGTTGAGCGAACCGTAGCCTGATTCTGGAGTGTCAGTTCTACAAGTAGCTAACTCAACATGGATTTCAGTCTTGGCTTTTTCAACAAGTTGATCTCGTTGATCTGTTTTATTGTCACAATCTCCAAATTGCAAGACCCTTTTTGGCAAGGTGATGGTGTCAGCTGCAGCTTGGTCAAAGTCTTTGATTTCTCTCCTTCTAACTTCATAGAGCCGGGTGTCTGTTGGAGCTTTATACCACCTTGTTCCGGACCATGTTGGTTTAGCCTTTTCTGGAGAGGATTTAAAAGGACTAAAGCGAAAGGATGATGCACTCTTGACGCGTCGGACTAATCGCTGATTTCTGTGCCTTTTCTTGCTTGGACTGCCTGCAATCGATGCTCCTCTACACACTGCAGATTGATTTTCTCTCACATAAGTCTCAAATTTGGCTGAAAGTTCAGGTTTATGCTCACTCCAGTGAGATTGTTCAGTGTATGATCTTCCATCTCTGGAATTGGACAGCGAAACATTACCATCACCAAAGACATCATCTGCAAAAGCAGCTGATGACAAGAATGAATCATCTGCAAAAAGGCATGAAGAGTTGTCAGAATCAGACTTGAAAGGAGACATTGGGGATTCAGTACAGAGGTGAGCCAGCTCTTCAGACATTGGAGGCTTTCTTATTGGGGAGTTTGGACTTAGAAATGGCCCTCTTCTGAAGGCAAGAGGAGAAATATCTCTTTCTTCAAGATCAAGGCTCATTCCAATCTGACCGAACCACTTTGAAGGACTTGGTCTAGGAGTTGGAGTAGACCTAAAATGCTTCATCCTTTCTAGATTCTTCCTCATACTATCCAAATAGGAACTAGTTGAAAGGTCTGGAACAAGAAAGCCACCTTCATTTGGCAGCTCGGCCTGTTTGGTCTCATCTTTGACAAGCTCCATTGCCATTGCAATCTTGTCTCTATCAATATCTGGTGCAGTTCTCTGTTTAAGCTTCAGCTGAGAAAACCTTGCATGCAGCATTTCCACAAAGTTCCAGACTCCAGACTTTGAGTTCAGACTGGGAAATTAAGATCTGTCCAGAAAAAAAGATAAAGGTGTATAATAAAAATGAGAACAGAATTATACTAAGTCTATATAATACTAGAGTAGATCAGACCTATGAATGCAAAATAATTTGGTCTAGATCTCAAAAACAAAAACAAAAGAGAATTCGAAATAATGGTTATTTAATTTTATGGCATCTTTTGTCACTCAGTGATCAGATTGTATAATTGTAAAATAAACTAATTTTGAAGTCTAACATTAATCACGATCTATTGAGTCAGATCTTGATCTAGTCATGTAAAAAAGTGAGGAAAAAACAAGATTGCATAACTGGCTTTAACTTAACTCTTAAGGGCAAAAGTTACAACATTGCAACAAACAAAATTTAAAAAACACTGAAACTATTGACACTATTTCTGTGACTATGATTTCTGATTTTCTTGTAAAGTGCTGGTACTGGGGAACTCTAAAAGTCAAGTCTAATTCAAAAATAATTTACTTTAAAATAGAACTTAGAAGGAGAAAAATCAGACAATCTATGTATGAACCAATCAAAAAAGTTTGAACAAAATCAGATAACTAAAATTTACAGCATCCTGTTAGGGTTGTTATAAATAATAATGAACAAATCTTCAGTATTATTCATTATAACCCTATCACTAACCCAAAGGGTGCATGTGAGCGCATGTGCAGGTTTAGCGCTCACATGTTGTAAAATTTAGGTGACTGTGTCATCTGTCGCAAAAGGAAATCTTTTCGAAAGCTTAATTTGGTCTGTAATTTCACTCAAACTTTCAGATTATATTTAATTGTACATCTAGCATTGAAGTCACTACCTTAGCACCATTTTCTCTCATCTAAACAATGTTAGTTGTGACCACGTCCCTTTAAGTTTAAGTTAACTAAAATTAAAGCTAAAGTTAGATGACTGTTTCATGAAATGATGTCGATGCCAAACCCACTTCCAAAGGGCAAGGCAAGCCAAGGGCCAAGCCCAAGCCATTGGAATGGCAGGCCCAAATGTCTATAGATAGAGTCAGTCTACAGTTAATAAATAATAGTCACCTCATTTTTTGAAAGCTACGTTTACATGAAAATCATAGAGCCAAGCACCACTTCCACTCTGCTAGAGCTAGCGCCAGTCTAGTCGCCTCCGCCTAGCTAGCCTCCGATGCGATGTGCAGTGTCCTGAGAGTCGGGGCGGCATCGGCCGCACTGTACGGTGTTGGCTGAAGTCTGAAGAAATCGTGGGTTAGAATACTACAGTAACTACATCTAGGTCTAGTCTAGACTATTATTATGACTAAAACTGTAAACATTATTGTAGTCTTTTTTCTGAATTTGACCCTGCTAGTCGCTTGCATTCTCATTTGTCATTTCCCTCCTTCAAATCAGAAAGCCAACTGCAGTTTCAGAAAGTTTCCCGGGTGATCGCGGCAAAAATTATAAAGCTCCTCGTCCTCAAATTTGGCGCAACTAGAAATTCGGGTCAGAGGTTGAATGAATTAAGGCCGAACCATAGAGATATGGGCCGAACTTCTCAGCGATTGTGCAATTTGGAGATCTAGATCTAGATTGAGATTTTTCAAAACAGTTTAGGCAAATAAAAAAGCATTATAACATTAACAATTGAAAATATATTATTTACTATAAAAAATATTTTATTTTTGTTTAAAATGAATGAAACCTATAAACTAAATATCGCCTAATCTTTTCGGTTTCTTCATGAAGAAAATTGTTAAATTGGTATCACACGGGACTAAAAAAGGAGCGTCTATTATTCCACCACTTCAACTAAAATTGGTAAAATTTGTTACAATTAAATAATATTGTGGATATTTCACATTTTATTAACTCCGGCCGGATTTCAATAACTGGCCATAGAGTGATGAGAATGTGGACGGGGTTATTAAGAGAGCAATAGATCTAGATCTATGGCGTGCACGAGAGCAGTGCGAATAGTGTGTTGAACCACATGTCCAAATCTGTGTGGTTATGCTGTGACTCTGAGTGTGAGTGTGACGCGTGATCGTGACGAGGACTATTTGGCATGGCGCTTGCCTTGGGCTCAGCTCCGCCGCCGCCGCCGCCGAGCTGACGGCCGTTGGCGCGGTGGCTGGTGGCGAAGCTTTAACTGTCCTCGGTGCACGCGCGTACTCATACATCATCAATATCATCAGTGTCAGTGAGTAGGGGCGCTCATCTGAGAATGAGGATCGTCCACGACCACATAAACGCGGACAAAATGTGTCCTAAAAAATGAGAATCGTCTGGTTTTTTGGCAGATGTTTTTTGTTCATCGGCGCTCTGCGGGTTTCGGGTTCCCGAACTGCCTGCCGGCGATGCGAAAAATGGATTCCTGTGAGAAAATAAACCTACTTCACTGTCTACTTTATGGGTTGTCCGTCTTCCTGAGGATTTATCAATCATAATTTAATGCGGAACTGTTTTTCGCATCACTAACCTGCCGATCAAAAATATGAAACGTCTGCGAAAAGCATCAGCATCGGTCTGCGTTTACGAAGACGATTCTTATTCTCGGACCAGCACCCCTACTGATCATGACTATACAGTTTGATAGTCTTTGACAATCGTTTTGAGCGATTAAAAAAAAGCCCTGTCGGTGCACTTGAAATCAATCGTGAATTCAGAGCGCGGTGCCAAATCGATGCACCGTGGACGCGTGGATAGTAACTACAATCATAACTTAATCCGCCAACTACGGAGATGCCTAAACTGTTTCACGAAGAGCTTACTAGCTAGACATCATTCTCTTGAAATGGATACTACCGGCGATAAGAGGAGCCAAGACAAAGCCTTAGAATAGATGCAAATTTTAGGAAAACTGAGATTATTTAAATGAATTAGGAATAAAAAGATTGAAAATGGTACCAGGGAATAAGAGATGCAATTATACCATAGAATTACTTGTAAAATATATTTGTGAGTATCTCATTTCATGACTGGTGAATCAGTTATATTTTTGAGATGGGTACCCCCTGGATATTTTCATTTGATTGTTTATAAAAATGCACCCTTAAAAAGGCCTTAATGTTATTCTTAGTTAAAAATACAATGTTATAAAGTTTTGTCCAATGTTACTTTTAGGCATCAGCACATTATAAAAATGATGAAAATTCAACATTCCAATTGTTATAACACATGTTTTTAAAGTATTCAGTTTACACATTTGAAATTAATATGGGTCTGAAAACTAGAGAATACACTTCTGACTAAGGCTTGCCTGCCGTGGCAGATTACCAATCCCTTCAAGGATTTTACAATGTGGAAATATACGTGTATAATCAGTTTAGTAGGTGGAAAAAGCATTAGATAAAAACATGGCATATTTTCATAAGATTTTCAAATATAGAAAACAGTAACTCCCTGTTCAAGTGAATGTGTAGAAAGATCAAAGCTGAAGGATTTGTTGTCCTTTTTTTCCAGCCATAGTCTACCAAATTAATGACATGTGAAGGCGCTGCCCATCAACTAAAAAGTTTTGACAGAGATATGACTACTTAGTCAGAGATGCCAACTAGTACGGATTTCCCGTAATTGGTACGGAAATTAACGACCATTACGGCAGCACGGAATGTTGTCTAAAAATTACGTTTTTTTTTGCGCATAGGGATCTATCGTAACAAGTGCTGTACAGTATGGTGGCCATCCAGCACTCGCTGCATGAGAAAGATGGAAAATTATCAAGTATTCTCTTAATAGAAGCCAATTTTTCATTGAAAACTTATGTGTTGTGTTGAACTGAAAATCAATATTTAGCAACTTTGTGGGAGTAAAATCACAACAAATTTCAGATAATCATGCGCGCATGCGTCCGCTTGCCATTCTTTTAAGATTCATGGCGCCGCATAGGAAATTACTGATTTATTCCCCAAATTACTGATTTTGAGACTTATGGGTACTGATTTGTGCTCTGAAAGGTTGGCATCCCTGCTTAGTCAGGATGTTGTCTTTTATCTTGGCAAAGAGGGCTTCGTAAAACACCTAGCGGACAAGTAGCTTACTAATGCTGATTTAGTCAATAAGTTAGACTTATGACGGTTTCGAGAAACAGGCCCCAGTTGCCATGAATATGAATGATGATGATGATGCCATCGATAATTTTGTGTGAAGTTGTGTTGTGTTGTGGGTTGGTACTACTATTATTATAACTAGAAGTACTGTCTAGTGTCTACTCTACATTGACTAGAACTTGGAAGTCTTACTCTTAACTTGTCTTTAGCCTCTAGCATTCTAGGGTGTCTGAAAAAACTTCTCAGAAGAACCCATTTCAATTTTCAAGACTCACCAATGTTTCTATCAAAAGATACTTTGATAAAAATAATTTATCCTTTCTTTATTCTCATTTTTTTAAAACTGTTTTTTACATTTTATTTTACATTTTGCTCTCCAGATCCAGAAAATTTGAACAGAAAATAAGAAGATGGATACACCAAAAGGAGATGGAGGCAGTACTCCAGGCGCTGCTAACAAGACTGCCACAATGATATACATATGTGGAGGTTAGTATGTGGTCATGAGGGCTCATAGAGTTAACATCTTATTCATTGTTTTGAAGGTTTGTCTTTCCCAAGGTTAAGTTATGAACCCGTCTTCCAGTCTGCCAAAATTATTACTATGGAAAACATTTCATCCAATCCAATTTCTATTGCCTTAAAGACTAAGTTCACTGCAAAAATAAATTGCTTGTAATAGATGCAGAAAAACAAGAGAAACAGAGCAAAACAAATTTGAGTAAAATCAGATAACTAATAAGGAAGTTATGAGTTTTTGAAAAAGTATGAAAAATTATGGAACAATAGAAATCACTACACAATTTGCCAATTTGGTTATCAGTGTGTTACATCAGGTCCCCACTATTTATCAATTGCTTTATATATTTTAATCCCATTAATTTCCCTTATTATCCCCCATAACTTGATTTCCCAATGCCTTTGCCCAGGTTAAATGATTTGTATGATAGTGCATGCATGACATTTCACAAAATCTTTTATGAACTTTGAAGAATTGATACTATTTTCTGAATATTGTATACCGTATTCATTATTATTGATTTTTATTAAAATATTTATCAAAATTCACTTTTTTCAGGATTTAACTGAGAGAAAAAAATTACTCTTTATTTGTGCACCTACACAAAAACACTTTACTATCAATATAACTTGGATGCTGGTGTGAAGAAATAAGCTTCTTAGGGGGGAATGGGAAATTTGTATTATCAATCTAAAGAAAACAATTAGCCGATAGTGAGGCAATAACGTCACAGACTCGTGAGTGAGTTGCCAATTTGTCTTGTGATTTTCAAAGCTTCTCATGTCATTAAGAATTCATAACTTTCTTATTAGTTATCCCATTTTGCTCAAACATGTTTTGTTTGGTTTGTCTTATTTTTCTGCTTATATTGAAAGTAAATTGTTTTTGGAGTGGACTTGCCCTTCAAAGAGAGCAGGGTCATATACAATTTTAGATATAAAACAGCTCAGATTTATGTAATTATTTTTAATCAAATGGGAAGTCATAGACTATGGAAAGAATAGTGGCAGCTAAATACTCATGAAAACAATTTGATAACAGGCTTAAGACATTAAATATATTTCAAGTTCATGTTTTTTTCTTCTTCAGAATGCCATCAAGAGAATGAGATTCGAGCGAGGGATCCTATCCGATGCAGAGAATGTGGCTATCGCATCATGTACAAGAAACGCACCAAGAGAAGTATCCTTTTTAGTGAATATATTTCACTGAGATGTATCAAGAGAAAAATTGTTAGCTACGCGTTCTAGCAATATTTCCCTTATATGAAACGCTACTGAAATGTTTTGAGGTTTGGTTATTATATTTGTTTACTCGTAACTAATGAAAAGTTAAGGTGTATATTTCACGTAAAGAAATGGAAACAACTTTAGATTTCATTTACTATTGCAGAATGAATTAATGATGAAGAACACTTTTTGAACAAGGCAGAAGTAATGATGATTGGATTATTTTCACCATTAATGAGTAGAAGTTGAAATGTTCCTTAATCACCAAGTTAACTACATGCATTTGTTGATCATAAAGCTTATTTTTCTTTCATGGGAGATTTTTTATTCTTCCTCTTTTCATAAGGTAAAGTATAGGTCCACATATATATGTATATATTTTAACTTTAAAATGTCCATGCCATTCCTGGCGTCGTAATTATTATAGTAAGAGTTATGAATATTGCCCAAACATCATTTCAATTCAGAAATGTATTCAGTCATCAACAGTGTGTACTTTTGTTGCAGATGCCCCTCTCGACAGCTAAGAAGTTTGCTTTTAGAAGAGAAATCTAATTGAAACGTTTGATACTATTGTTGTTGTCCTTAACTCATCTCTGTGTTTCAGTGGTGGTATTTGATGCCAGATGACAACACCTCACCAGGCTCTTACTCTTTATGTAAATAATCACTTTAGTTCCTGTCTTCATGAATGTGTATCATGTATGTCGCCAAATGTTCACAGATACCTGCATGGACAAGTGTCCTCTCATGCATTTCACTGTTTTCTTTATATTAACAATATTTATGAAACTGTTGATTTCATTGTTGATAAATGTGAGGGAGATTCGAGGAGGGATTCTAAAGAACTATATTGTGCTGTATTCCCTGATTCCATGAGTCAACATTTGTTCAATTTTATTTCCGTCTCTTGATGTATTTTGTTTCTTTACTTCATGGTTTTGATGTTTTGATTACAGCTTTTAAAAAAACTCATGAATCTGGGGAAGCTTTCTGTGAGCGATTTCTAGTGGAAGAAAGTATAATGTATCATTTACCGTAAATCTTTTACAGCTTGTACATTTGGTATGTTATAAATTTTATAGGGAAAACACCAAATTATCTTTAAAAATTGTTTTCTTCAAGATCTCAAATACTGTTATAATGGTCTTTATGAGTTCATGCTTGTACCCATAACGCTCACAGTTTAAACAATGCTGTGCAGATTCATTTGCTTGTAAAACAATAGAAACGATACCAGTCATCATTTGCTAGAAGAATTGTATAGTTTCATGTAATAACAGCAACTGGGTCTGCTCAGATTTTCCTGAGGAATAGCATGGGAAACAATCCTACCACTGACTCATCAGTATTTCACTGGACCAAAGATTCTGTATTGACTTGTATAGGCTGTTCTATTGTTTAGCTTCAAAGACCATGTACATTGTAAAGCATATACCAAACACAACAGATTAAAGGAAACTAACGAGTATGTGAAAGAAAAAAACAAGGAAGTAGTGTATAAAAGCCTTTAATATTGAATAGGCAATAGCTGGCATTAACATAATGGCTTTGTTGTTCTTGTCACAAACTGAGGTTGTAGAGGAAGAGTTAAATCAAACCTTTCTGTTCACTTACATCATGAGCTTCAAGTAGAGCAGACTCCAGTAGCTCTTTTGGAATTGCAAGACCAGTTTCTGTTTAGATACAATGGATCTTTCTTCAATACCACTAATCATCACAGATCAAAATAGGCCCACATATTAAAGTTAGATGTACATGTATTTGTATCTGGTTAATTGACACTGTAGATTTTATAGATTGAGGAAGTTTTATCAGACTTTCTTTTATATGCCATGTATTAAACATTAGGTAGAGATCAACCACATGCCTCTGTTTTACAATTCTTCTTGTTAAACAATGATTGTTCAAATAGTATCTTTATTTTTGTTCCTTCACTTCAAGATTTTGATTAAGATGTCAAGATTTCAAACTTAAAATGAATCAAAGCAACCAGACTGATGCCGTGACGTATTACATTTGATTTTGAAGAGAATATGCTAATTTGTCATCATGTCAATATGTACAAAAAAATATTAATTACTACATGTGGAATTGTCTTTTTTAAATAAAGTTGGAAACATAAATCATGTGTGTCTTCATATGGGCTGATTTAATGAGAAACTTACACTGATTAGAAGTTGATAAATACATGTATATAAAAAAAACCTCATCTTTATATCTACAGTATATCCATCTTTCTATCAATCCATCTTTCTATTAATATATCCTTCATCCCATTGCCCATCTCTCTTTCATTCCATTGTAACTTATCCTCTGCCTCTCCTTTCCACATTTTCTCTTATTTTATTATTGTTCATCTATTCACCATTTTACAGGCTTGTTATGCAGTTTTGTAGATGAATGTGTGAGACATTTTGATAGAGAGAGAGAGAGAATGGGGGGGGGGGGAACAGAAAGAGAGAAATCGAAGAGAAGAAGGAAGGCAGGTGGACAATGAAAATTCCAAAAGAGGGGGGGGGGGGGGTATAAGAAAGAAGTGACTTCCTGAGAGGAACATAAACGAATGAAGATAGGGGAAGAGTGAAGGAGAAGGGTAGTAAACTAGAGGAAGAGAGCGATAAAGTTCTAAACACCCAGTAAATGTGACGTTGCCAACATGGCATGTTCTATGAAACCTTGTCTTGTCAAAAAATGTATATGTTTGACTGTGATATTGGGAGAGAGAGAAAAGAATATAAAATAGAATAAAAACCAAGCAAATAGAAATAAACGACAAGATTTGCAAGGTGAGGGATTCACATTTTTCACAAGGTTGAAGCAGAAATACGAGGAGTCTCTTGTTTAAAAAACTTCCCCTTGATTCTATGTTTTAAAAAAGAGATGTAAATTTGTAAAAGTACGGTAAGTAAGATGCTACAGGTGCAAGGCAATTGGGGACGAATAATAACAAATAAATGAAAAAGAGAAAGAAGAGCTTTACGTCCAAGTCGTTCATTATTCTAAGAACGGGGAAAGTGAAATGGAATGGTGGTGGTTATTTTACCTGACTGCTAAGAAAGCATAAATGCTTGTTAGTAATCAACCAGAGGACCGATGGCCTGAGGTCCTCTCCGAGGGACCTGGTAATGAGGATTAATGCCTTACCAAAGGGCACTAGCGCAGTCTTGGCTTCGAACCCGGGTCACCGGATTACGAGACCACTGCTCTACCGAAGTGAATAACTTGCACGATTTTTTTAAGAATGGGATGAGAATCCTCAATCATCCCACTCATTTCTAGACCGCCATTCTAAAAATTTGTTTAATTGGAAAAGTGGAAATGCATGGAAAAGACCTTGTCCTTTTGAAATTCCCTTTTTGTGGGTGTATGTTTTGTTTTATTACAGAATTAGAAATGTCACTGTAATATCAAAATAAAAAAAGTCTATTGATGCTGAAAACAGTGTAATAATGAAACTCCATGGTCCTTATTGTTACACCATTATGTTAACCGAGTTTTTTTTAAAGATATTTTGTTGATTCTCATTTTAAATCTCCTCCGTCGCAGAACACTATCTTCTCTTTAATGTACTTGTATATTATATACATATATAAAGGGCCTATATATTATTGGGAATAAAAAGTTTTCAAGTCGATGGTAATGACGAGTCCAATTTGGAGAACGGTGACTTTGCTCATTTTGGAACAATTTCCTGTTTTACCATCTCTCTCACTCTCGTTTCTCTGTCTATGTCTGTCAGTCTGTCTCGCTGTCTCTGTCTCTCTGTCTCTCTCTCTCTCTCTCTCTCTCTCTCTCTCTCTCTCTCCCCCCCTCTCTCTCTCTCTCTCTCTCTCTCTCTCTCTCTCTCTTTTCAGGTGTTCTACCAAGGGCAGGTCCGCTTTAATTCTTTCTCGACCCCTCTCTATCTTCGTCTTAGTTTTGTCATACGATATTTCCCCTGTCAAGTCTGTTACCATCCCAATTATTAGTCTACCTCTTCCACGTTTACCGTCAACTTTTCCTTCTCATTATTATGTCTCTGAGCATATCTCCTTTAGCATAATTTAGCAAAAAATTATTACCAAATTTGGGCTAGAAATTTTCAAAAGTTCAGTCGTCGGAAGAATTATAACCCTTGTGTTATGAAAAAATAAATAAATACAAATCTCTGTTACGGCCATAAATTTAAAGTAACCTCATCGCAAAAGGGAAAAGGGGCAGGGGCATAGCCCCCCCCCCCCACTTTTTTAAATACTCCAAAGAGCCCTTTTTAACATAGGAAAAGTGCCCTGTTAAGTTTTTAAGAAGTACCCCTTTTCACAAAGGAAGAGTGCCTCTATTACTTTGTAAAGGTGCCCCTTTTTCACCTTTAATAAGCGCTCCTTTTGTTTCGACACGCGCCCCTTTTCCATCGATAAGTCCCCATTTTCTTTTGCAATTAGTGTCCATTTTCCATTCTCATAAGTGCCATTTTTAATCTCTAGTAAGTACCCCTTTTTAGGTACGAGAAGTGCCCCTTTCCACTTTTAGTAAGTGCCCCCTTCACCTATGATATTTGCCCTATACACATCTGAGAGGCGTCTCTTTTATTTTCACAATTAAGTGCCACTTTTCCTTCGTGAAAAGTTACCCTTCCCTTTCTAATAACTACATATACAACTTTTAACTCGGATAAGTGCCCCTTTTCATATTTGGTCAGTGCCCCTTTTCAGGTGCGATAAGTGCCCCTTTTTACTTCTGATAATTCCCCTTTTAACAATGATACATGCCACTTTTCCTTTCTTATAAGGTACCTAGCCCCTTTTCATAAATGCCCCTTGTCACCTCTTATAAATGCCCCTATTAATGATGGGTGCCCCTTTTCCGTCGACAAATGCCCATTTCCCACTCTCATAAGTGCCTTTCTTCATCCCAGGTTAGTGGGTTTTTTCAGGTGTAAGAAGTGTCCCATTTTCACCTCCGATAATTACCCTTCGTATTTTGACTTTGACACATGCTCCTTTTCTTTTCTTTTACGTATCTCATCCCTTTTGATAAGTGGCCCCTTTTCCTGTCATCATCAAACGTGCCCCTAATTTAAAGTGACTAGGAGCAATTTCCCCCAAAGCTCACTTGCTACGCACGCCCAAATTTATAGATGATATAATTGTTTTACTTATCAAAGGTCTTTCCAGTCTGTGCTTATAACGCCATCAGGATTGCTTTTTTCCTCTCTATAAGATTTTTTCGCATTGCGACCTCACAAATCTTAAAATTTGTCCTCGCTCGCTTGCAAATAAATATTCAGACCATCACACTCAACTGCAAAGTATGATGCTTATAAGAGAAACAAATATTGAAATCTTCCCTGATAATGTAATTAAAATACAGGGGTTTATACTAATGTATACTAAATTGTGTATTTTCGCTTTGAGATTTCCCTTTGTATGTGCCCTTTTTTTTTCTCCAGAAAGTGCCCTTTTTGTTGGTGCCCCCCTTTGGAAGTTGCTCCGCCACCCCTGTCTCAATGCATCATATGTTCTGTTTTTAAACATGTTATAAGAGGTTGATGTGCTGGCTGCATTTAACTTACATTTGGACTTATTTGATTTATGAAAAAAGATGTATATCTAAACGACGGATCCCCCGAAACAAAATCTATTCCCCGATAAACATAACCTCACACGCGAAAAAAAAAAAACATATTCGCAAAAAAGCATAGCGCCATCTAGTGGCCCCAGACTAGTTAGCTAGCTAGCGCTATGCAAAAATATAGTCGGCGAAATAAATAGGCGCTGTTCGTACATTTTCTGTGCGAAACAGTACACAGGAAGCGTTCTAAAATTATTGGGAAAATTGTAGGATTTCTTCCATTTTTAGTGCAATTTCTGATGTGGAAATCATGCCGGACACCATCACCGTCGCCGAGTTTTTGGCGGAGACCACAGATGACATCAGTTCGCCGACGACGTCGAATTTTGTGGCTCGGATGGGAGCCTGCCGAAATGTTGTTTCCGCGTTAGAAGAGGTGGGTTGCAGTCGATAGATGCATGAATGATGCACAGTCGAGTCACACAGATTTAGTGCTGATTCTATTTCTAGTGATCGAAATGAATGTGTGATGTGCATGTGATGATGCCTGGATATGGCACTCGACCTGCAGTACTACTACTAGAGATGTACATGTCGGATTATTAGAATTAGACTTTATATGAAACTCCATCTTCTGTTACTGGCTAGAAACTATTTTTATCATTTTTTCTAGCATGATACAAATGCTGGGATGATTATATCAGCAGTTTCTTCAATTTTGATTTGTGATCACATTCACAATCATATTTGAATTTTGATGCAATTGGTTTTCGCCAGGCAGTACTCTCTAAGCCTTACTCTGGAAACTGTTGTTTTTATCTTTTATTCTGTTTATATTAGGGATTTAGGACAAATTATGTGAATTTGTATCAGTGCAGGGGGCAAGTTGGCTCAGTCGTCAAAGCATCTGCCTGTCAAACCAAAGATCTCTGGTTCGAATTCTGCCCAGGCGGATAACTGAAGCCTGCATTGTGTGTTAGCATGCCCCTCCCCTTGTTTCATAGACGCAGGCTATGTTAATTTGAAAAACAATCAGTTCCCCGGTCCTTGGATAGGATGTTAAGAACCCACTGAACTATTTGTATAAGAGTAGGGGGAAACCCCTGTGTAGTGGTCGACCTCCACACCCCAGTAACCTTGGCGTTATATCCTGACTTATGGATCGATATAGAAGTGTGTTTCTACAAGGCCCTACAGGTATTTTCTTTTACTTTCCAAGGCCAACATACTATTAGTTTTAGGTACTGTTTACTGGTATACCCTTCTGTAGAAAAACACAATAATCCCATTAAGCTATTTCGGTCATGGAAGAGCATACCATTACCCATCTCTTTTGGTAAATTTTTCTTAATTTTTGGCTACTTGCTGTTTGAGTTTTGCAAAGAGTTCAATTAATGTAAGCAATTATTTAAGGCCCTTCTAAAGTTCCGGGAGCCCCAAATTCGCCAAAATTTGATGGCAAAATTTCACCTAAATTGTTTCATAATGTGAAAGAGGATGTCAATCAAGATACGCTTCTGCAAAGATTTTTTCCCCCAAATGTATTTGAAGACAAATATTGATAAAAGAAATTAAGAATACATAATTTGGGTTTTCTGTTGTAGGCCTACACAGAAAACCTAAATTTTGTATTTTTTCATCAATATTGGACTTCAAAGTTTCAAACACATTTGATTTGAAAGTCCTTCAAGAAATGTGTCTTAAATGACATTCTCTTTCACATTATGATACGATTTAAGTGAAATTCTGCCATCAAATTTCTGGGGCTTCCAATACTTTACAATGTATGTAATATTGCATGCAACGCCCACTTTTCGGGGCATCTTACAGTAGTGCTGTAACATCACGGATATCTCCAATTCCGTTTAACCGCCAGTCAAAACCGGACGGTTTTCGGTTAAACGATTTATTTATAAAAATTAAAAAAAAAATTTTTTTTTTTCTTCACCGACTCTGTCGGCAGCAAGCCAGGTCCGTGTGAAAAAGCGGGAAGGAATTTCATTTGTGCTTGTGAACTTGTCATAAATAATAGTAACAATGTCGATTTTAGAGGAATGTGTAAGATCATTAATGTAAAGTAAAAACAGTAGAGGACCTAGGATAGAACCTTGTGGTAGGCCATGTGTTCAAGTTGGATGAATTATTATTATAAATTACATATTGAGATCTATTACAAAGATTACTTTCAAACCAAGATGACAGACAAATTGGAGTGTTGTTCTAGTTTCAGAGTGGTGAGTCAACACACAGATTACTGAGCTGGGAGACATTGCCAGGCATAGTGCCAGGTGTAGGGGCATAAATCGAAACTTTAAAAAAAAAAAAAATTAAAAAAAAAAAAAAAAAAAAAAAAAAATAAATAAAAAAAAAAAAAAAAAAAAAACGGGTAAACGAAACCGTCCAATTGAAAACGGAATCCGCCATGGGCGGTCGGATACCGGACGGTTAAACGTTTGACTACAGCACTATCTTACAGTGTATACTATGAAAATTTGGTTAGCTGTATGAATATGTGGTTTATCACAGTTTCTATCTATTGAGTCAGTTCTTCTTATATTCTAATAGGGAGATGACTTTCTGGGTCTGTTCTGCAAACATTACTGTTACTTTCCGGGTCTCTTGTAGAAACATGCATGCTTTATGATCTTGGTGATTGTTATTGTCTTTTCTAAATGAACTCAAGAGATGAGAATAATGATATGATTTTCACAGAAATTTGTTTGAACTGTGCGATTGTCCATCAAAGTGGGAAATGAAGATTAATATGCGCTTGATTGAAAGAGTAGAAAAGTAACCCAATTTTAATTATAATCAATTGACTATTTTTTCACTCACTAAACTACATGTAATACATTTTGATGCAGAAATTATAATCTGTATTTTCCAGGTCATTGCACTATTCATCTAAAATAAAGATTGATATATTTTTTTAAACTCGGAATTGGCAAAATACAGAGATGAAAGAAAAACAGTAAAAACTATAAAAGAAGTTGCGATTCAATCAGTGATTTTTATCACATTAGTCAAAACGATATGATACACTGATTAAAAAAAAAAAAAAAAAAAAAGAGAGATAGAGAGAGATATACATTTACATTTTCATTAATTTCATGTAATTTAGAGTCCTTGAAATGGACTTCTCATTTTCTTTTAGAAGAGAATTTACCCAATTTGTTTCATAAATGTACAGTACATGTGCTGTAGGCCTATGTTTAAATGCACTTATTATCTCTTTTTAAATGGAATCGTCAAATGTTTATTATAAGTTATTTACTAAGACCTACAGTTTAGATAAATAAGGACGTGTCCTTGCACATCACTGTGCATGTACCGTTGACTTCATTTCAATATACATGCATTTTTGTTTACAAACAAATACAACCTGCCTGTGTACATCCCCTAGGAAGATATTCCCTGGCATATGGTGTTGTCTAAACACTACTCACTCCGAGCACTTTCATGGCATTGTCTATATTTGGTTAGCACTTTGAAACTTCAATGCAAAGCTGTCCTGTCGAAAGTACTGTAGGAATAGGAGCTTGTTGGTTAATTGTGTAAAATAGCAGGAAGTAGCCTAGATCAAATAGACTTGACCTCAAAAAGGCTTTAGCTGTTATTGTATCTAGATTAAACAGCATTTCCTTGGTCATTTGTGTGAATAGCCTCATTGGCCTGTATGCACAGACAGTTATAAAAAGACCCTCAGTCCAATCAAATGAGTCAGATGTTCATTAGAACTAAATTTGCATGTAGGCCCATATTGTGAGTTGATAGCAGCTTAAAATTATTTTAGCATAACTTTAGACCACTGAATAATGGAAGGCCTTATTCCTACCCTTACTTGTAAATAACACACAAAAAAGGAAGAAGGAATTTGGTCCTGAGATGAAAATGAGATTGATTTTCATGGAGACTTAAACAAAATATTCTCAATTGTAGTGGGTTCCAGGATGAAGAGGTTGATGCGCTTGAACCCAAAGCTTTCAAAATAAAAAAAAATTGTTCCTCTTGTACGAAGACTTAAAAAACACACATTCAACCCAGAATTCCAGTAGTGCGGAAAGAGGGTGTGAAGACCTGCCTACATGTGTAGATAGAGCGAGTAAATTAAGTGAATGCAATATAGTGCATCTCACTCGGCGGCATAGCAAGTTCTGTGTCAAGTTGGAACTGTCTGCTACTCTTTCTGATGTGCATCAGACTGCTTGCAAGTGCTCACACATAACACGTTAGCACATAGTTGACTGTCTTCCTCTGAAATTTCCTGCTACTCCCTACAGGTTTCCTGCTTTCATTGGATCACCTCATGACCTCTCTGTCTAGTTCACCCCAGATCCCTTCCCTACTCTCACTTTCTCTTATATACCTCTTTCATATAAGAGGTCGGAAAGGGTCGAGTCTGGACCTTATGATAGAAGAGGATCGGGTCTGGACCCAAATGAAGCTAATGTGAAAGGCTTACTCTCACTTTCTCTTATACCCCTTTCATATTAGAGTCTGGACCTAATATGAATGGTATTAAGGATAGAAGAGGATAGGGTCTGGACCCAAATGAAGCTAATGTGAAAGGCTTGCTCTCACTTTTTCTTATACCCCTTTCATATTAGAAGTCTTAAAGGGTCGAGTCTGGACCTAATATGAATGGTATTAAGGATAGAAGAGGATCGGGTCTGGACCCAAATGAAGCTAATGTGAAAGGCTTACTCTTGCTTTCTCTTTAATATACTCCTTTCACATTAGAGATAGAAGAAGGTCGAGCACTGATCCAAAAGCTAATGATGATGAGATGTTGGATGAAGGGGAAAAGAGGATTGGGTCTGGATTTAAAAGCTAATGTGAACAGTGTTTTGGATATAAGAGGATTGAGTTGTGAACCAAAAGCTCATTAAATTATAAACAGTATGAGCAGAGTAGCTATTAATCTTGATGATTTCCTTCCATTGAACTGCACTTAGTTTCATATCACAAACGTGTAAATAATCCATGTGAATCCTTAAGTCTATTCATGCGGCAAGGCCTATAACTCTTGAAATAAATCTGTATGTTTTGTTATATCCCTGTATACGATCTTCAGACACCTACAGGTACAAGCTTGAGAAAAAGCCCTGGCACAATTACAATGTACATGTATGTATAGAATAACTTTGCAATCACTTCCTTATTTCCTACCTGTGCACAAACGAACTTCAGGAAGTACACTGTCCGTCTATATATGTCCTTTGTGTATGAAGTAGGGCCATTCATGAATGTTTGTTGATCGAGGTCTCATGAATGATCTTCCTATTTTGTTAGAACTTCTAGAAAGTATAAATGTAAAGGTGATAAGTTAGCCTGCAGACGAATTGCACAAGCCTTGTTTTCGTAGGTTTTCATGTACAGTACATTGTATACCTGGAAGTATACCATGCATGATAATTTATGTTTCATCAGGCCCTAGTACATGTTATTGTATTTACAGGTACCTGTAGCCACTCCCACCCTTTAGAACAGAAAAAAAAAAAGAAGGAGAGAAAACAACTTTAATTAATATTACTTCATGCCCCAAGATAAATGGGGAACAATACCTCATTACAAATAAAAAAATCACGCAGTGTGGGTGAAGAAGAGACAATATAAACCGAATCATTGTCCAAGCTACAATGTATGAACAAACTCTACAAGATTTTGTTTATCCTGCATTTTAACAGCTACAAGAAGATTATGATGTGCATCCCTCTGTTCTTATGCCTTGTATGAATCTTATGTATTAATGTGTGAAAATAAGTAGAATTAAAGATTTTTCCCATGGATGACTTGAAGGAGTCCATCGTGACAGCGGCGCTGAGGGATGAAGGCTGTACATGTTGTACATTGCTTGTTTATGCCTGATTTGGCACAATTTGTTGTCCCAAGTTGTAGCGCGATGAATTATAAAACAATCCTCTTACTTTAAGTTTAAGGCAGCCAGGTAAAGTCTATGAGTCATCCTTCACTGGGGGAGTTTCTAGAAGGCCAATAGTAAGCATGATTGCATGAATTATTTATGGATGGGGCCCTTCTATAGATGCTAGGTACATCATGTACTGTACATCATCTGGGAATTATCCTAGCTTATGGCTTCTTCACATGGTGCAGGAAAACGTGGCAGTAACCGTTACTTTTCTTGTAGGTGCAGATGCATGGCAAGTGGAGTTGATCAAAAGTATCTGCATTTGAGCAATGCGTGTAAACTCACTATCTAATCGTAAGATAGAAAAATTGTGAAGCATGTTTGTAAAACGCCATAAAAATGAGGTAGTTTCACTGCTCCATATACATGTATGTGTGAACAAGCCTTTCTTTCTGTGTAGTTGTTATCATCGAGATTTCATCTTCTAGTTTTGCAGGTCTGCCGACCATTGTGTGTGTGTGTGTCAGTTTTGCTAGTTGTCTTTCGGTTTTCAAGCATTTTCCAGTTCAAAGCTACATGTATACTTTCCAATCTAATTTTTTTGTTGGGGTCTTAAATTTGAGGGGGAGGGGGGAGGGGGGAGGGGGAGTGAGCAATGGGAAGTTCTACACTGTACACTCATAATGACCTTGTTTTCAATCTGAAGGAGCTAGCCTAGTTTCCAGATGAAATTTACTTCCCCATCTTTTAGTACAATGTAATAAGATTTCTAGGGAGGCATTCAGTTTCTGCATTCTTATGAGTGGAGTTAGGTCTACAATCTCCAGTTTAAATTCCACTAGGAATCTTTTGGAGGAACAACAACCAAGTACCAAGTACCATGAAATCACATTGAGGATTAAGTGCCTACAGACTTCAATGTTTGGTACCTTTATTCCCACTTCCTTTTGGCAGCTCCACCCCTCATGCGATCATTGACTGCCTAGGGTTCTACAAGTATTTTTTTTTCCACGGCAAACTATGACATCTCTAAATTGTCATTTTCCGTAATTAGCAGCCCCACCCTTTATCCGATCCTAAAATGCAGAGGGTTATTTGTCCGCCAATGACGTGAATAGCATCTGCATTTTCAATTCCCATCAGCTGCCCTACCCTTTATATCAAAGTTGGTAGACTATGCCAGCAAACTACATTGTACATGTTTGGCATCTCTACTCCTTTTGTCATTTTTTAACAGCTAGCAGCCCCACCCACCCTCATCATATCTCAGGGCCCTGTTTCATAAAGCTTGCTTTCTATAACAACTGCTCAATTTCTATGACAAATTTGCTCTCAGCCAATAAGATGCCATGATTTCAGTAGCTTATAACAGTAGCTTGTAACTTGTTATTGATATTATAGTATTAATGACTGCTTTGAGAGAAATAGTTGTTTTATTACGCTCAAGGGAAGGTTAGAATTGTGCTATTCCCCGAGGCTTGCCGAGGGGAATAGCCCAATTGTAACCTTCCCGAGAGCGTATGAAAACAACTATTTCTCGAATATTAAAGCAGTCATTAATACTTTTATATGCCGAAAAAAAATAGACTAAAAAATTAAAAATAAAAAATATTTTTCATTTTTGTCGAAGACGGGATTCGAACTCTTGCGTACAACAAGAGGTGTATCGAAAACCAACGCTTAGACCACTAGGCTATCGCGCGTCGTTAACATGCATGGCAGTTTTCTCCAATATATACATTAAAATGGATTGAAAACGGCTCTGCGTGAGGGATGCTTCGCAAAAGCTCCATGAAACGGGCCCTTCTTTTACTTTTGCAATGCATATTGGCACGAACTTAGATCAAGATCTATCGGCAGATGTTGTTTTTTTGTTTTTGAGAGTTTATTTTCGTCTTCATGTCAACAATGCAAGATAAAATTGTCGGTAAGATCGATCGAGATTCAATTGTATTGAAATTACCGACCAATCCTTCGCACACATTACGGTATCCTCCATCGCTCAAACCATTTTTTAACATGTAAACCTATGGGGTAACCATGGAGTAACCATGGTTATTAAAAATATTGAAATGTTTTATGCATGGTTACCGAGAATTTTACAGGAACAGTTGAAGTTTATGAATGCAATTCGACCAATCAGATGGCTGGATTTCTTAAGTGAGGTATATAACGAGTTTTATGAAACAGGGCCCTGATTTTGGCAATATGCCTGTAAACTATGGTAAACCTATTATTCCATATTGACCCCGCCCTCATCACCCGATCCTCCCCAATCGTCATCCTAGGGATCAGAACCAGTCGAAATAGGTTCCAAATCTCATCATCGACAGTTCAACATATCCTCGCCGGGGAAATCAATTACAGATGACTGCCTTTAATGCCTATAGATGCATCAAGTCTATCTACCTTAATGGAGACTAGTCCCTAATGAAGACTAGGCTGCGGGATAATGAGATCGGGATCTCCCTCTAATTGCATGCCGAATCCAATTAAAAAACAAAGCCAGCTTGGAGCTGATTGGGAATTCGGTATGCTGTTAATTTGATGAGGATTTATTGCAGAGTGTTTAAGGATGGTTGACATTGATGTTATTGCTTTATTCATATAGCAGTATTTATAAATGTAGGCTTCCCTTACAAAAAAGTTCTATAGAATTCTATAAAAAAAATTCTATAGAATTTCTATACGCAATTCTATAGAAATGTTTTATAGAAATTCTATAGAATTCTATAGAATTTCTATACGCAATTCTATAGAAATGTTTTATAGAAATTCTATAGAAAAGTGGGCCACTTTTCTATAAGAATTCTATAGAAATCTATAACGGACCTCTATAGAATCTCTATAAAACATTCTATAGAATGGCCTTTAGAAATTCTATAGAATTTGTTTTATAGAATTCTATAGAATTTTTGTATAAAGAATTCTATAGACCATTTTATTCTATAGCAATTCTAAAGAAATGTTTTATAGAGATTCTATAGAAAAGTGGGCCACTTTTCTATACAAATTCTATAGAAATCTATAACGGACATCTATAGAATCTCTATAAAACATTCTATAGAATGGCCTATAGAAATTCTATAGATATTTTTTATATAATTCTATAGACCATTATTTACCAGTTGAAAACCAGTTTATTATTCAGTAGCGACCAGCAATGAATTGATAATTAATAATCAATATTGCATGACATCTGGCCACCGACTAAACCATATTTATATATAGACTCCTGCAATTGCTCCATCACAATGATCATTTGAAGCAAAATACAGTTGAGTATATATTGTTAATTAAGTAGTGCGGAGATCTTACATACATATATACAAAATTATACATGTTTTTACTGGTTAGTAAATAACATATATTAATATATCTATTTTACGTCTTAAGTTACATGTTTAAAAAAATCGTACATATATATTATATTTGTCAATAATTGTCTAAGAAAATAAAAATCACTAAATTGATGTTAATTGTCACATTTGCTTGACAGATCATGATAATTACATTTTCTGTGAAAACATGCAAATTATCATGAATATGCATGAGATACATATCTTCATATAGAAAAAAAATTCTATAGAATTCTATAGAAATTTAGATCTATAGGAAACTTATTCTATAGAATTCTATAGAGAAAACTGATTTCTATAGACATCCTTAAAAATTCTATAGAGAAGTGGGGACGCCATTTTTTATATTAAATTTTCTATAGAAATATAAATCTATAGAAAACTTATTCTATAGAATTCTATAGAGAAAACTCATTTCTATAGACAACTTTAACAATTCTATAGAGAATTAACTTTTCTATAGAAATTTCAATCTATAGAAAACTTATTCTATAGAATTCTATAGAGGAAACTGATTTCTATAGACAACCTAAAATATTCTATAGAGAATTAACTTTTCTATAGAAATTTAAATCTATAGAAAACTTATTCTATAGAATTCTATAGAGGAAACTGATTTCTATAGACAACCTTAAAAATTCTATAGAGAATTAACTTTTCTATAGAAATTTAAATCTATAGAAAACTTATTCTATAGAATTCTATAGAGGAAACCGCTTTCTATAGAGAATTCTTAAAAGTTCTATAGAGAATCTGGAATGTTATAGAGTTCTATAGAATTCTATACAACTTTTTTGTAAGGGTTAGGAGACAGTTCATTCATATGCTGTTGTTTAATAGAGATCATGGACTTTATTTTTACATTGCTATTAAATCGGTCCAAAACTACTTACAAGCCAAAATATGCTCTGAGAGAGAGAGAGAGAGAGAGAGAGAGAGAGAGAGAGAGAGAGAGAGAGAGAGAGAGTCAATTCAACTATCAAGAAAAGTGTTATCGGTCCAAATTCTAAAAATATAGTACATTATAAATGGTGTAGGCAATGTACATATATGTATTGATCATAAATATGAAAAACTGCCTCTTCTTAAATCCACATGTAGGATGTAATGACATTTCTTATATCGTGGTGATGATACATTTTGCCTTATGAAGAAAAAAAAAAAAATCCTCATTAAAAATGAAAGGGTTTTGAAGTAAACCCAGGGCAACGGGCATACATGTACATACTGTAGAGCATACTTTGTACATGTATGATAACCTCTTATACAAGAGAGACACAGAGTACACAAAAGAAAAAGCTGTAATTCAATCTCTTTATGAAAGCGAAGCTGCAGTGATATCATACCGATGATATGATTCAAGCTGGCATATGTCCTGGTCTACCTACCGCCTTTTGTTATCATATTTACCGATGCATCAATGGCTCCTGTCTATCATTGCTAGTCTACTATGGCGCTTTTCGCGTGGCTTCTATGTGATGAAGTGTGTCCATCTCTGTGTTCATGAGGAAGAAGTATGAGGCTTTGTCTAGACAGTCTTGAATTAGGTAGATGTGTTCTTCAGTGACAGTGACACAATTTATATAATGATATTTTCATATGTGAGAGTGTAGCAAAATATATGTTTGTAACAAATATTTAGGTATTAAATACTTTTGACAGAAATTGAATAATGTGAAGGTTTTTTGTCTTTTTGATGAATAAAATTAAAATTATTCACAACTGCAAACTTTCCTCTCAATCACGTTTCTTATTTATGTACCTCTTTATGCAATATTTGCCCTTTCTAAAATAGGTTTCTTGGATAGATGCTTTTCCCGAGTGAGAAAGGGTCTTTCCTTTTGGCTTTGTTTAGAGGTTGATTATACCATGTTATGAAACAAAATCCAACTGCAGTTAAAGGTATAGACCAGTTTTGGAAACGCCCCTCTCTCAAAAAATCAAATGGTCACAAAATATCTTGCTTAGTCAAATTTATGATTATAAAAAACGTCTCATATCAGAGCGTGCCTCTTTGAATTGAAATTGTGTATGAATGAAGTCAATAGACTCTTGCAGATGAAATCACTTCCACGCTCTTGCCCTTTAGAAAGTGCTGCTTTGTGAAAAGGATTTCAATTCATTGTTAGTCGTTATTCCATTTGATTGCTGTGTATTACAGTCTATGATTGCTCGTAATTAACCCTCTCCGTAGGGGAGATGACCTTGGAAATACACATCCAATGTACTCCAAGCTGTGAAGTTGCCGATTTGATTACCTTTGCTACATCTGTCTCCTCTACTTGAACTTAAAGGTAAAGACCAGTATTGGCAACGCCCCAATTTCAAAAAATGAAATGGAAGCTCTCATTACCAATCATGTGAAAGAATATGTTTTGACTAATACATGATGATAAAAAAATTGCCGGGAAACCGCCTACTAATTCATATATTTGGTAAATTTATTTCTCTCATGGTCTGGTGAGAGAGATAGGGTAGTCCCATATACATCTTTATGTGTATAGTGCTTGTAACTTTACGAAGAATGAGCCAAATTTCTTATCATTTTGATGATTCCAGAACCTTGCAGATGCTAGATGCTAGATGATCGACCTTTTCTGATCGATTCCACAACGTTTCTTTCACAATGCAATCGCATGACCATTACTGGTCTTTACCTTTAAAGGGTTGTCCACTCTAATTTTTCATGAACTTTAAAGATAAAGACCAGTTATGGTCATGCGATTGCATTGTGAAAGAAACATTGTGGAATTGATCAGAAAAGGTTGACCATCTAGCATATAAGTATTGGTGTGTACTGCATGGTTCTGGAATCATCAAAATGATAAGAAATTTGGCCCAGTCTTGGTAAAGTTACAAGCACTGTACACAGAAAGATGTATATGGGGCTACGCACACATGCGCGACACATGCATTTATCTCTCACAGTCCAATAGATAATCTAATTTACCAAATATATCAATTAGTAGGTGGTTTCCCGGCAATTTTTTTTATCATTATGTACATGTATTTAGTCAAAACATATTCTTTCACATGATTGGTAATAAGAGCTTTCATTTCATTTTTGTCTCGCCTGCGTAGCAAAAAAGCGAGACATAGGCGCCGCTTTTCCGGTGACGGCGACGGCGACGGCGTCAACATCAAAAACTTAACCTAAGGTTAAGTTTTTGAAATTTTAGTATAATTTTGAAAGTATAAGTTCTCATTCAATGAAACTTGGACTTAAGTGTTATCAAGTATTTCCAATCATGTGAGCAAAATTTCAGGTCACAAAATCAAGGTCAAAGGTCATTGCAGGTCAACAGACTTAGACTATGTTGTGGCATCATCATCGAAAACTTAACCTCAGGTTAAGTTTTTGAATTTTTAATATAATTTTGAAAGTATAAGTTCTTATTCAATGAAACTTATACTAAAGGGTTATCAAATATCCCCAATTATGTGATTAGAATTTCAGGTCACTAAATTAAGGACAAAGGTCATTTCAGGTCAACCAACTTAGACTCTTTTGTGGCATCAACATCAAGATTTTGAAATTTTAGCATAATTTCAAAAGTGTTTGTTCAAATTCCATGAAACTTGTACACAAGGGTTATCAAGTATCACAAATCTTATGACGCTAATTTCAGGTCACAAAGTCAAGGTCAAAGGACATTTTAGGTCAGTGTGCAGATTAAAAAAACAAAATCATTTTTTGTTATTTTTTCATATTCCATTAAAGTTATTAATCTTGCTACAAATTATAGTAATTAATTCTTCCAATGACTCTTGGACAATATTCACTTAAAAATGCTGATAATATTCAGAGGATTTAATTGGGGGGGGGGGGGGGCCTGCTAATGGGCCACCCTGCCTGTGAATAATGTCCCAACCTCAATTTTTCATCATATTGAATTGCGTGATGCAGGCGAGACCGCCGAGAGCGTTTCCCTTGTTTGAAATTGGGGCGTTGCGTTTCCAATACTGGTCTTTACCTTTAAAGGGTTGTCCACTCTAATATTTCATGAACTTTAATTTCCTTCATTATTGATGACGGAATAGATTTTTTATTTCATACAGGGGTTGAAAAATATTTGTGATAATCTTATTTAGGGGACATGTATGATTGAAACTTTTCTTGAGGAAAAAGAAAATTCTGATTTTTGTGTTAGTACAGAGAAAATGGGAGGGAAGCTCGCGACATACAGTACATTACATCACAGAGGTGCCAATTTTGTGTTTGATTCATCGCAACTTCAAAATTCATAACTTTCTGATTTTTAATCAGAATTTGCTCAAACTTTCACTGACTTGTTCCTCTCATTTTTCTGCTTTTATGTTCTAATAAAACCAATTCGATATCAGGGTAGACTCCACCTTTAAAAGTAAAATTAAGAATATCAAAGTTTCTAGAATCATATCGTTGAATAAGAGAGAACCATTTTTTTAAAGTGTGGAAATGTAGAGAATCTCATATCAACATACATGTACATCATGTACATTTGTAATTGCAACATTTTACTTTTTCAAAGGAAATGAATAGATAATGAAATAATCTTAAATAAAAGAGTGTTTCAAAGGTATACATGGAAGCAAATGTATTTTTTTCACTTCAATCTCTTTCAAATGGTTTAGAGGGAGTGTTGCTTTGACTAAATATAAGACAATATCGTTTGAGAATCTTGAGTGAATTATAAGGCGACTACACTGCTGGGAAAATTTTATTATGAAGATAATGTTGAATACATTTTAAATTGTAACATTATACTTCTTGTTTGAATTTATTATTAATACAAATACAATAGAATGTATGGACCCAATGCATTTAGGGCGCGTTCATGCTTGATTTTGAAGGTAGAATGAGCGATCTGAAACGCTCATCGTAAACGCTCATCGTGATCGCAGTTCCACGGTGTAGCTGTTCATGCTTACTTCTCTGGCTCATCCAGGCAATTCTCCTTGTGTGGCATTGTGTGACCTTCACTGTGCATGCTACGTAGACCCACTAGAGGTCAGTGCGTTGACCCCATTTAAACGCGTTTACAATTGTAAACGCATCTTTTTGTGAGTTTACGATCGGCGTTCGTGATCGGCGTTTTTCGGTGATTCTACAAAAGTGAGCATGAACGCAAGCGTGTTTTAAACTAAACACGTAACAGATGCCTGATTCTGGCCGTCAAAATCAAGCATGAACGCGGCCTTAGACTCTTGAATCTGTTAAGACTACTATCAGATGCCTGTAACACTGTTACAAGTAAATTATCTAATTAGTTTTCAAGGAAAGCTTGATTGCATAATGGAGGGAGGGAGAAATGAGAGGTCGTTAATATTTGATGGCTTGTGGAGCCCATAGAGTCGCTAATTAGACCTGGATGTTAATGGGAAATATACATGTATGTTAGCTGCATACCCTCAGATCAAAAGACCGTCATCAAAATGACCAATCTACATTGGTACTCTACCTAGCCTATGGACATGTTTATACTGTACATTAATCAGAAGTAATAGAAATAGAGTTGCACCTCAGTTAATAGAAATTAAAATACATTATTTACATACAGTAACTGTTTCAAAGTCATAGATTTCAGAATACTGCTTACACTGTAGTATATTTTAATAAAATACAGAAGTATTAAAGCAATATATCAATGACTATGTGCAGTCCATGGCCTGCATTTTATAAGAGAGATTTGATGAAGATTTATTACCCTAAAAGCCCTTTGTTCCCATAAAATATGCACAATTAGAAAGATAGGACATGCATCATGATAATCCTCTGATCCATCTGCCCATAAATAACCCCCATTTTGATAGCTCATTGAGCTGCTGTGTTTACATTCAGCGTGTTTCACTCCTTCGCAAATCTGATTTAAAACTTACTTAATGTACAAAAAAGAATGAAAAGGGTACGTTGCCGCTTTCTTTAATTTTGCAGTGTGCATGCAGAGACATATGTCATAGATTATCAAAATCAGCAGAAACAGAAATGGTCCTTTTTTTATAATTACCCCCTCTTGAGTTTTATTGATTTTGACATGACTCTATTGAAAACATATGAGGTCATTTGAGGATACCTTTTTTTGTGAAGGGGGCATTTGAAGGTGATCTTAAAAATGTATTGATGTTCAGCATTTTTTTAGGGCCTATATTTAATCTTTTCTTTCACTTGTAGGTTCCACATAATTTCTAATCTTTCAGTAATAATTGATATTTTAAATAAAAAAAGCTAATGTAATGCGATAGATACTATTCATCAATCGTGTTTAAACTAAAGTTGGAATACAAACAAGTGATAAACATATGCTAGAATGCCTGTTTAACTTGCATCTAAACAATCAGTTAAAAAAAAGAAGGTATAATGGTACACGGTTGCGACAAGACAGATCCCATCAATGTTGGGTCCATCTGCCGAAGAACGCCTCAGGGTTTCGGTCGGGCGGGAAGCGAGCGGCGAGTATCGCCTCCTTTCACGTGACATTAGGCAGAGCATCACATAAATGATTTACGCTTCTCAGTCCCGCGCCTTGTATCTCACGTTGGATGCGAAATGATCTGCAGCGCGCTTTGTTTTACTATCTACTGGTACTCTAGTCAACCATGCATGCAAGGACGTTAGCTAAATGATAGCTACATGTACAATGTAGATGTGATGATGGCCCATCTTCATAATTATGATTAAGATAAAAGGCCTTTTTAAAAAGAAAATTTATGTCATTTTTTTTAATTAGTCAGAGAAAGAAACCTTTGAATATTATTATTTTCCTTTTAGACATACATTTCTGCCATTAGCATAGTTTCCAACTAATTATATGTTGAAATATAGTTTTGTAGGACTCTTTTATCGAACTTTGCAACATTGCATTATCAGATCATTGAGAACAAGTTTTGTTTTGAAATTTATGCCTTTCTACAATTAATCAAATCATATAATTTGCACAGTTATCATGTTACTCATATCTTTGGAAATGGAATTTGATGTAGGATGTTGGGTCTACATGTTTTTTTTTTCATGAGCAAATTATTTATGCTTCTCTACTTTCAGATAAATCTTCATGTGGAGATGTTTCTAATATATAGCTAAATTAAAATTGAATAATCTGCAAAAACAATACTATAGAAGTTGAGTTACGGTAATGATATTCATACAGTTGTGGATTTTGGAAAGTCAAGATCACAAAATGTAATACCCATGCCCCTTTTCCTCTCTCGAGAATGAATAACACTTTGGGCTCAGGTGCATCAAGATTGACTCTTCCCAATAACTCCCAGCTGAAATCACTTCCATTGAGATGAAGATGAAAATAACCTATCCCATGCACTGCTCCATCTGTTAGAGTAGTTTGATGGCCAAGCTAGCAACAACCTCCACCTGCTGACATTCACACTTGCTTGAAAGCATCCCCCCCGTCCCATTCAGACTACCAACATTCATTGTATACATTTAGCTTTACACAAACCACTTACAGCCAAACCTCTCTATTAAGGCCACCAAAGGGAAACTATTTAAAGTGGCCACTGTAGACAGGTACGATAACCTTTCCCAACAGGTTCTACAACACACATTCCTCTCTCATGGAAGATAAAACCTGTATTTTAAGACCACCTGAGGGAAACAGAGAAATCGGCCACTGTAGACAGGTGGCCTTTCTCGACAGGTTCTACAACACACATTCCGCTCTCATGGGAGACAAAATGAATGATCAGTATAGACAGGTGACCTTTATAGAGAGGTGGTCACTAACACAGGATTGACTGTAGCTAATATGTAAATATGCATGTATGTTATTCAGATTGTTCTGTTATGAACCTTGTATTGTATAGAAACGTGTTAATGCAGTATAAAATGGATGTTCAGACATCATTTTGAATGAAAACTGGATAAAGAATCAAAGTTTTGTATTCTGAATATTCTGTACTACAAAACCCTGAAACCAGGGCAGGCTTGTTGTAAGAGCATGCACCTGTGATTGAGCAACTGTAGTGTCAAATGACATTTTCAAAGCTACTTTATGCAAACTTAAAGGTACATAGACCAGTTCAGGTCATGCGATTGCATTGTGAAAGAAACGTTGTTGAATCGATCAGAAAAAGTTGATCATCTAGCATTTAAAGTATTGAGGTGTACTGCAAGGTTCTGAAATCATCAAAATGATAAGTAATTTGGCCCAGTCTTGGTCAAGTTAAAAGCACTGAACACAGACAGATGTATATGGGACTACGCAATATCTATCCAGGCTGGATCGATATGATGATTTACCAAATATATCAATTAGTAAGCGGTTTCCTTGCAAAATTTGTATCATCACGTATTAGTCAAAAAATATTCTTTCACATGATTGGTAATAAGGGCTACCATTTCATTTTTTGAGAGGGGGGCGTTTCCAAAACTGATCTTTACCTTTAATACTACATTGTTATTGAGTTTGTACACCCCTTTCGCTAGTATAATATGGTTCTTCATACAATGTTTCAAATGCTTCAAGTTTGGTATAAATGTCCTCTCATGTGAACAGGCTGTTTGAGCCCACTACCAATCATCATCCTCTTCATCTCCTTCTATCCCACTGATGTCTTCACCAGCTGTGGGTATCGCCCACTTCAATTGAACTTGAAGTTTATAGTCTTTCAGGTTACAAGGAAGTGATTTGTCCATGTGTCATTTCTCAAGCTTTCAGTGTTGCTCCGTGGTGGGGGTCACGTTGTACATTGGAAGTCTACATGTTTACATCTTGACAGAAAACAAGCATCTCTGATTATTGACTAAAAACTGATTAAGAATATATATACGAGACCATCCCTAGTGTAATATTGGAGATGACAAACTCCAATTGAGCTTGAAGTTAGTCTGTTCAGGTTACAAGGAAGTGGTTTGTCCTTGTATCATTTCTCAAGCTTTCAGTTTTGCTCCATGGTGGTGGCCACACTGTACACTGTTAGCCTTCATGTTAATATCTAAAACAGGCACCTCTATTTATTGATTAAAAACTGATAAAGAATATACTAGACCATCCCTAGTCTAATATTTCAGACAGCAAACTCATAAGGTGATCGACTTTCATTCATGTATATGCACTTCTTTCAAGGAGATGATGAGTTCAATTTCAATTTATTTATGTTTCCAACAAAACATTACAGATCAATTATAAACATTTACAACAATTTAGGAATATATATTGGAAACAGAGGGATCCACTATTAAAAAAAGCAATGCTTGTACAATTGTGGACCCCTCAAATGATACTTAGGAATAATGAATAATTAAGTTAACAAGTTTGTAACTACAAAATTGGGGGAAAATGGGGGATGCCAACAGAGACGAGAACCGGACGATAAATAGATACACACAGAGATGGCTAAAACTCCAGTCCCTGAGTCATGGCAGTTAGACCAGTTTGAATAGTTTATTTGTAGAGAAATTGGTCTTGCTTTCTCATAAAAACCAAAACTTGTATGAGGGGAAAAACTCAGGGAAGGGAAGTACACATTCGCAATCTATGTAGAACAGAAACTTGCATTTATTATTGTGCAAGAAATAAGGTGTGGCATCAGTGTACGACTGTACGTCCAACTGTCCTTCAA
Organism: Strongylocentrotus droebachiensis; assembly: GCA_035222895.1. Taxonomy (NCBI): domain Eukaryota; kingdom Metazoa; phylum Echinodermata; class Echinoidea; order Camarodonta; family Strongylocentrotidae; genus Strongylocentrotus; species Strongylocentrotus droebachiensis. The sequence goes on from JAVYIG010004920.1 coordinate 84,207, forward strand.
GCATTTTCATTTTCACCCCATTCCAATTCTCTTCGTCATCGAGCCTTGATTAAATATTAATGACGCCAAGGCAATAGCTTGCAAATCTCAACTGTGGATTTATGTCGATGGATCTTCCTGCCTCATCTCCATTCAGCCAGAGAGACTCAGATGAAAAATTAACGCCTCTTATGGCAATAAAAATTAGGGTGTGAGAGGAGGGGTCAGTCACTCAGCGTCAGTGTGCTTTACATTGTCAACAATGTTCGCACTTAGTATGCATGATAGACGTGCAGGCAGGGCTCAGTACACTAGCAGATGCTTCGTACTCGTGGGCCCAACAGTTCTTATCCTTAGCCCCAAAAATGTGACAGGGGCCCAATGCATACTGGACCACTGAAAACAATATTTTGTATCGCTGATGTACAGTGTAGGGGTTCATTTTGTATATCAGGTTCCAACACATTTATTTCTTCTTCCAAGAGTCCAGATTGACATTTTAAAAAATGGAGGCCTGCTGCAAACTGTCAGTCTCTTGTGCATTCACGTTGTTATTATTCTTGTGTTAATAATTTTCAGCAAAACAAGAAGATACAAACAAGTTCCCAGTAATTTTACTAGAGTAAAAACGAACATGCTTTGGTATTTAGTGATGATAAAAAATAACAATTATAATACCGGTAACTAGTTATGCCCATAAACATGAACATTCCTCTTACACTTTAATATCCCCTCCCCCTCTCTTTCCCTCTCTTTCCCTCTTTCCCTTTTTCTTCTTCCTGTTTTCCTGTAGTGTGTAATGTTTTATGTATTTTTGTTGTATAATTCTTTGTATTGGGTGCTCTATTTTATCAAGCCTTGGCTTTCAGGGGCATCCTAACCATTTCTTTTGGTATTCTTATTTGTATTACATGCTTTGTTTATTTGAATAAAACGAATTGAACCGAACGTCTTTCTTTAATCCTAGAACAGGGAAGTTCTAAGACGGCCTACCGTTCAGGCATACCAATCAGGCCTACATTGTATCTACAGTACATTAATACATTGTACTTGTTTCCTGGTTTTACTAAGGGCAGGTTAATGAATAAATAGCAGAATTAATGACATTCTGAAACCGGATTATGAAGTTTAGGTTTTATCAAATTATATTGTAAAATGCATCATAAAACTGACAGTTTATTTTAATTAGTACTCTTCAAATCCCTAACATATTAACAATAAGATACATAAACAAGGGTTCTTCATCAATTTTTTGCAAAGCGGGATGTTTTTTTTATTGAGGCGAAGTTCAATACCGTATTGTGAAGTAGGAACTATGTTATAAATGTTTTGTTTTTGTTTTCTTCTCTTTCCAGACCGTCGACGCAGACCGAAGTGGGTTAAATAAGATGAGAAAAAGCATCAAGGCAATATACAACACAGGGAACAGTAAGTATAGTTTTAGTTGGATTCTTTTGTATATATTAACCCTGTTGCAGTGTAACAAAATAATTTACTGTTTGCTGGAGTTCTTTTAGGATTTGGAGTTGTATATTAGTGTGTAGGTCTTGCGTAGGCTGGCGTACGATGGCGTATGGTTACGTACCCTGTGCATAGACCCCGCATACCTAAGTCGTATGCAGTTGGCGTACCTACGCATACGGTTGCGTATAACAGGTGTAGGGTTGCGTACGTTTACGTAGGCCTAGCGTAAAGGGTATGTAGGTTTGCTTACAGTTGCGTATGGTTGCTTACTGTGTTTGCAAGTGCAGTGCAGAAATGCAATAGACGCTTGTAGGAGCCGCGAGTGTAGCCATTGGCCTTTATAGGCTTTTACTGCTTCGTCGGACTGGCGTTGGGTAGCGTAGTATTGCGTAGGCATTGCTACAGCAGCGTAGTATTGCGTAGGCATTGCTACAGCAGCGTAGTGATGCCTAGACTTGTGTAAAAAATGTGTACCGGTACGTAATCTTTCCATACGTGCTTGTGTAACAGTACTCAAAAGTTGTCTTGGGTACTTGTAGGTTTGCGGGAGAGGTTTACGTTTACACCAAATCCAAACCTGTCTGGGACGCCCTGAGAGTTAGAAAGGTTTTTGATTTTGGTGTAACAAACACAAGTCTAACTTTACAGAAAAATAAGACCCACACCCCGAGTGTCAGTTTACCTATTGCCATGAGGCTGTGACAAGTGGGTAATTGATATTCATCATATCCGTGACTAGAATACCCCTTTTCACTCTACTGCCACAAGTATGTATTTGGAGTGTGATTTTGATACCCGAATTGTTCACACGGCTTGCATACACTTGCATAAAGGCCTACACATTGTGATATTGGATAGTTACGCTGGCAAAATGAGTATTTTTATAGTAAAAGAGTCCTGTTTTAAGTCGGTCTATTTGATTTTTAAAGGGGAAATCAGTTCACTTTGATATCTTATTTGTTTTGATAAAAGCAGAATGCAGGAGAGAAACAGGTTTACTTGTGAAAGATTGGGAAAAGACAAAGAATTGAATAAAGTTAGGTTTAATATGTTGTAATCTCTCAAATACACACACATGTAGGCAACTCTATCTTTGAATTCCCTTGTGAGCAGCTCTTTGTTTATTTTGCATTTTTCCAAGTATTATCAAAATTATCCCTCTTCTTGGTTGTTGATAACAGAATAGATGTATTTTTTATGCCTCCGCCACCGAAGGTGGTGCCGGAGGCATCATGTTTTCGGGTTGTCCGTCCGTCCGTCCGTCCGTCCGTACGTCCGTCCGTCCGTACGTCCGTACGTCCGTCCGTACGTCCGTCCGTACGTCCCGTTTGACCGTTATCACAATATCTCAAGAACCATTTAAGATTTAAACTTAAGACTCGGGAATAGTATTTATCACCATAGGAAGACGATCTGATTAGATTTTGGAGTACGTAGGTCACAGGTCACAGAGGTCAACTTATGAAATTCCTTGTATTGAGTTTGTTAGCGCGATATCTCAAGAACCATTTGAGATTTAAACTTCAAACTTAAGGATAGTATGTATCACCATAGGAACACGATCTGATTAGATTTTTGAGCACGTATGTCAAAGGTCAAGGGTCACAGAGGTCAACTTATGAAATTCCATACATTGAGATTGTTATCATGATATCTCAAGAACCACTGGATATTTAAACTTCAAACTTAGTGATAGTGTGTATCACTATAGGAAAACAATCTGATTACATTTTGGGTCACGAGGTCAAAGGTCAAAGGTCACAGGGCTCATTATGTATGCAAAAACAGCTTGTGATCGCGTTATCTGAACAACCGATTGATGGATTCCTGCCAAACTTTGGTCATGTATGTATCTTGCAGAGCTGATGAACTGATTAGATTTTGGGGTCACGAGGTCAAAGGTCAAAGGTCAAAGGTCACAGGGCTCATTATGTATGCAAAAACAGCTTGTGATCGCGTTATCTGAAGAACCGATTGATGGATTCCTGCCAAACTTTGGTCATGTATGTATCTTGCAAAGCCAATGAACTGATTAGATTTTGGGGTCACGAGGTCAAAGGTCACAGCGCACATTGTGTATGCAAAAACAGCTCGTGATCGCCTTATCTCAAGAACCGATTGATGGATTCCTGCCAAACTTAGGTCATGTATGTTACTTGCAGAGCTGATGAACTGATTAGATTTTGGGGTCATGAGGTAAAGGTCAAGGTCATGCGGCTCATTATGTATGCAAAAATAGCTTGTGATCGTATTATCATTAGAACAGATTGATGGATTCCTGCCAAACTTAGATCATTTATGTATCTTGCAGAGCCAATGAATGGTTCATAAGATCAAAGGTCATGGGCTCATTATGTATGCAAAAATAGCTTGTGGACGCATTCTCATTAGAACTGACAGATGGATTACTATTTAACTCAGGAAATCTTGCAGAGCCAATGAACTGAGTAGATTTTAGGGTCATGAGGTCAAAGATCAAAGGGTCATATATGTATATGAGAAATTGCTTGTAATCACGATATTCTGAGAACATGTTAATGGATTACAATTGAACTTGAATTTGAAAAATTTCTTCCGTTTCGGTTTGTAAAATTGCTCTATGACGGAGGCATCATTTTCGACTGCGCGCAGTCGAATTCCATCTAGTTTTCCTCTGAAGTTAAAATTCATGACATTTTCAGTACAAAGCAGTTGATGAAAGTCTGCTTTGTTAACATGTTACAGTGATTTCTGCATTATTCAGAAAATTTGAGATTATTCCGACATTAAAAAAAGGGAAAAGAATTTTGATGATGATCTTTACCATTGTACCTCCTCATTGAGAATTTGTTGGTATCAACTGAAATTGATTTTGAATATTTTAATTTGTGTAAGTACATGTACAGTGTACTTGCAAGTATATGTTCATGCACTGTAGGTTTTTATGATTTTTAATGCACTATTTAATTCCTAACCCTGCAAATACTGCAATGAACCACTGGTGGATGTCTGCTTAGTTGCCATGACAACTTCTATTATGGAGAAAGAAGCATGTCTGCAAGTTTTGTGTGTAGTTTATGCAATGAATATTTGATTTCCCCCGCTAGATATTACTATCAAGTGGGGAAAGTAGGATATTGCTAATAAAGATGAGCTTGTTGATCTTCAAAGATAGAATGTTAGTACAAACCAAAGTGAATGATGTTGTAATAGGCCTACTACATATGTACTAAACATTTTGTCTCCATTTCTTACCATGTGCAAAATGAAATTATTTAAAACTCAGCAATTGTTAATAATTTCTACATGTATGTGTTATTTGCCCCCCCCCCCCCCCCCAATAAGAAGAAAATAAAATGCTGGCTTACATGCGTATTTACTACTACTACTATTACTACTACTACTTCTGCTACTACTACCTATACTACTACTACTACTGCTACTACTACTGCTACTGCTACTGCTACTACTACTTCTACTTCTACTACTACTGCTACTGCTACTGCTACTACTACTACTACTTCTACTTCTACTTCTACTACTACTACTACTGCTACTGCTACTACTACTACTACTTCTACTACTACTACTACTACTACTACTACTACTACTAATACTACTACCCAAGGCCATAGGCCAACATGGATATGTAATATAAATCCTGTTTTCAACTAATGACCTACATGTAGCCTATAATGAATATGAGATATCTGTACCCAGGGAAGCAATATACAGTATCTCGACATGGAGCCTCTTTTCACACGTGACAATTTTCTGGTATTGATTTTTTCCCTTGAATTTGCATTGGCGGTGAAGCATGCAAGGGATGGGGGCCCCTTTGAAATCAAAACAAAAGAGCGCTATCCCATGCTAGATAGCTGGGAAGATGTGGGATTATTCATTATTGGTGCGTGCATGCATGTTCTGCCGAAAGTTTAGAGAAGCAGGCCAATATCTATATTGATTTTGAATTCATTATGTGTTTTTTTTTTCTTCTTTCAAATGCTGAATAAAAATACAAATACAAAACATCTGTTATTATTAATTATAATTATTATTATCATTACTAACATTATGTTTATTATAGCTGTTATTATTATTATTGTTCTGACTATTATTGTTATTCATTTTTATAATTATCATTATTATTAATATTATTATTGTAATGATTATACTATGATTACATATATCTTATGTATTAAAAACAAAGTTTGGTATTTCAAAAAGGTGCATTCATATTTTGTAGGCCTATTTGAAATTGAAAATGAATAGACTGATACAAATTATGCATACACATGTACATGTAGCTCTTGAAAGCTCTAAGATTGTTTTGGAAAACTTTTTGAATAAGTGCTGTGAAGAAAAATGACAGCAAGCACAAATGTAATATGGTGAGGAATGTATCATGCTGCAAGAGAAGTAAGTTTTAAGCAATCCACAAAAGTTCTTTTGAACCATATATGCAAGTAGTTTTTACAGTTTAGCTTGTAAGATGTAAGCACTGTAGGGTACCTTATATACATGTTGTAAATAGTACTAATTCTAAATTTATTACAGAATAAAACCTTCCTTAGTTTTCTTTGTGACAGTACTCCTGATATATGAGGACTGAATTACACATACATACTGTACATTAAAGTACATCAAAGTGTTTTTTCTTTAATATTTAAATAATTTAAACATGATGATTGATAGTTTTGTTAGTTTTGAAAACCATCAAATCATTTGAATTCATGACCTAGCCACAGACATATTCACATGAATTATTCCAATACTAAACCTCAGCATTAGAATTGCATGATTTTGACCTGTACTGTTTTACTTTGAAGACAAGGTAAAGTAAGCTCGTGTTGTGGTGCACTCAGGCTCAAAATCAATCGCGGTTTCTCATGAAAGTCAGATGAGGCTATTTCTGTACAAAAATATTGATGTAACTTTTCCAGAGTACTCTCATGTAAGTCAATATGTGGTACCGATGTACTACTTTAGATGAATTGTTTAAACCATCAATAACAGATATGAAATAATTCATGACCCAAGGCAATCTAGAACAGGGAGATGGCTGCAGATTCATTGTTTTTCAGCAAACAAATTTTCAAATTGGCAAAAATCACTTTTTCACACAAGATTAACAGTGTGGATACAGATGTTATTTCTATTAAAAAACATACAAAGTTATTTAGAAATTTGGTTTGATTTAATGTAATGCATTTCTTTGACATTTACAATCACATCCAGACATGATAATATCTTTAAAAGTCTTTTCATGTTTTTTTAAATTCAGTTTATAGTCAATGACACAAAATAGAAACCTGACTTCTTACCATTTTTGCATTACGTTTTTTTTTAATTATTTTTTTAAGCTAATGTTACTAATAGGTTCAAAGTTAGTGTGGAACCCTGCCTATTGTCTTGAAGTGATATTTAGGAGAGGAAATCGCTGGCTTAAACTCCAAAGAAATTCATTTGAACAGAGTAGACCTACTGTACTGTAAAATGCCATGTACATTGGGCAACTCCCCAGCCACATATAATCCTGTGTCTAATCCACTGTCATATCTCTTTATTCATGGACAGGAAATGGCAATTAATTAGCAATGCAACATTTTCACAGAGGCATTTTTATTGATCATGACACTGCCAGACCCACCAAGTATAATAAGTACATTGTATCTAATGCACAGATTTATAATGGTCCATGTGATATATTGTGTATGTATATTTGTCACAGTATTGTGTAAAGACATACTGTACATGATGATGGACTCTGTATGTTCAATGTATATGTACATGTATGATACAGAGTATGGCATTATGTTTGAAGACTTCCTACAGTGCATTTGAATTGAAAATATATAAATTGTGAAAAAGGTTTAAGAGTATGATGTAGGCTGTACAATACTTATATAATATTGGACGGCTTTGAGTGTGATACAAGAATATATTGCTCGAGCTATGACAATATTTATATAGTATCATACAAAAACAAAGCCATCAAATGTTATTATTGTTATCTATATCATTATCAGGCTGACTAGCTAACGAAATACAACAAAATTGACTTACATGTACCTCAGTAATTGTTCCAATCAATTTGCACATTGGGTACAGTGACCGAGTACCAGCAAAAGTGTTGTTGGTTTTCAATAATCAAGCAATATTGTATCGACGATTGAATTTCCCGGATGACAGAGCGATACGATAACAATATTGATCTGTCATCCGGGTACTGCGCTAAATATATGAAATACTCTGATTTATTGTACCACTTGGAAGCCTTATATAGATAATAATGTAATATACATGTACATGTATAAACTCCAAAGCCCCTAATTGCCTTAAGATGTAGTGTTACTAGGACCAGCACTTATTGTTTGCCTAAATGTCCATAATTTGCATATAATAATGTAAATTTAACAGCTATGATTAATCTGGCCAATCAGTATTATCTTGTACTTCATGCAGTGGACATTTGTATGATGGGTGGATACTGGTAGTCATTTTTTCAATAACACTGATATGTTAAAACATTTTAATATAAACCAACAGTTGCTATGGTTCTAAGGATTTCTTTCTCCCACATACACAAGTATTGGCGGTTCTTAAAAAATAATGTGTACTCCTTTATTGAGAATTTATTTAATAATGGGTGCATTTATCATCTCTCAGAAACGTGATTCTGGCTCTTTGTCACATTCAAAACACTTTTTTTGGGGCGTTCAATATACCCATATCTATAGACGTTTGAAAAAGGGTTTGCGTTTATCACCTTGAAAATTTGCCTGAAAGACGTTTGAAAACGCTGATTCTATGCAAAAAAATGTACACACCTTATGTATATGTACATGCAGGCCCTGTAGATGGTACTACCCTAATCTATTCTGTCAAGGGTAATTCCCTCAATCAAATCTTTGCATCATCAGTTTGCTAATGACCTGTAAACAAATTGGGTTTTCAATCAGCCTTAATCATGTAATATAGTTTGAAAGATTTTTAGATACAGTGTAGATATCCATCATCCGCTGAAAGTCAAAAGGGGTCGACTGTGTGTACAACACCCTCCTGACTTTAATGCGGCAGAATACATACATGTACATGTACACCGGACATGTATACTGTCAGTTTACACTTACAGCCAGAAGGTTGTTAACTCATATACCCCGGTATACTGTAGCTCAGAGTTAATGCCCTCATATTTGTGTACAGAATATTCTAATATTGTATCATAGACAGTGTAGGTTTGAAATACATACATGTACAATATACTCCCAAGTCGAGGAGTATTCCAGAAGAACATGTAGTGTATGTTTAAATGCCAGAAACCCAAAGCAAGCAAAATCGAGACCCCCCCCCAACTATACAGAGATAGGGGGTGCTTTCAAAGGGAGGGAACATGCATACGCGTACCCTTAATAAGACTTAGAGGGGGGGGGGGGGGGGAGATGTACCTGTACATGTAACGGTCAAATTGTCTGGCATGAGGGTGCAGCTCTTCCAAGATCAAATCTTACCAATGCTCAGAAAATATCTTAGTTTTTGAAAGGGGAAAGTTGACAGGCACACATAATATATGAAGGGCATACAGTGGCACGTTGAAGTACATGTAGGTCCATGGTTGACGGAAGTGCAAGTAAATGTTGTGTGCTGGTACCTGTAACTGATCTGACTGTATCCCTGGCAACATTAAGAATCCAAGATTGTTTACATGAACTTGTTGTACATGTCAAGCATACTAAAATAAAGAACTGCAAGGCTCTTCATAACCTGCCGCAAGAGTTTCCAAGCCGTTTCATAATAACATGGTCTTTTTCATACAATTGTAATTTGTATAACATTCAAACAAGATTACGGTAAAACAAAAAGGGGAATTTGATTAAAAAATATATTCTATATGTATTTGTATAAAATAAAAAAGAATTATACATAATCATGATATTCAGTGAGTTGTCCTACAGTGGAGTTAATGGCATAGATGATATTCTGTAAAGTTAAATTCATGCATGTTTTAGAGAACTTAAAAGATATGTTAGGAGGCGCGATAGCTCAGTCGGTAGAGCAGTGGTATCGTAATTCGGTGACCTGGGTTTCGAAACCAAGTCAATGCGCTAGTACCCTTTGGTATTAAGGCATTAATCCTCATTACCAGGTCCCTCGGAGAGGACCTAAAGCCGTCGGCTGTCTGGTTGCTTACTTACAAGCATTTATGCTTTCTTAGCAGTCAGGTAAAATAACCACCATCACCCCTTTGTACTTTATTATGGGATTGATTATTACAAGTACATTCACTCTTCGTTCACGTTTGTGTAATTTTCCTTGTTCTTGCAGCATACGTAGGAAACCTGCTGTCTTTCTCTGAGAACCTAGAGAAGCTTGGATCCAATTCCCTCACCAGGGAGAGGGAGCCTGACCTGGGAGCCGCCTTCCTCAAGTTTTCTGTCGTCACCAAAGAGCTCGCAGCACTCCTCAAGAATCTGGTAAGGATACCAACTTCTCTGAGATTGATTTCTTCATAAATACCACTATTAATCTTTGCAGGATAGATCAAGGGGATGTTTCACAAAGATCCTGAGTTGAACTTATCTCAAAGTTTGACTTAAAAATTATTTTAAGCCATTAGCATCTTTGAAAATATTTCATAAAAGTTATTTGAAAAGGCATAAAATGTTGATTCAATCATTTATATTTTCTATTATCAAGGAAATTTCATGTTCTTGATGTGGAATTAATGAAAAGTCTAAAATACCTAATTTTTGTTTTTGAATATTATTGTTTAAGTCCAACTTAAAGTTAATTTTGACTTAGGATCTTTGTGAAACACCCTCCAGTTTCCAGATAAATTCAAGTTTTGTTGTTATGCTCATGTACTTTGCATAATAGCTTCAAGAAAAAACAGTTTTATTTTTTAAATTATTATTATTATTTGACTATACTGTTAAAACGTAAAAATTTTATGCCATTTTATTAGCATTTAACTTGAAGATTATTGATGTTTCACATTAGTTTGGATAATGAATGGATTGAAAAAAAACAGAAACATTTTATTGATATGCCGTGATGCATGTATAAGTGCGAAGTGATAAAAAAAAAAGTTAAAACGAATGTGCATTCACCTGTTTCAAGTCATTGATCTTAAATGCTGTAAAACCTGAAACTATTGCATGCATAAAATGTTTGTGAGAGGTTTAGATTTGGGAATTTTCTCACTGCAAAATAAATTAAATCACAGTTGACAGCATTCCAAAACGTTTTCATCTCAAGAAAATGGCTGTCTGGAATGATTCCTGATAGTTTCATGTTGTAAGAGTTACTGTGTTTTGTTACAGTAGTCAGAATGCAGGTTGCAAATTTATTTGCTGCTAAGCTAGCAAGCCTCAAGCAAGCCTTTTAAATGTTTAGAGGAATTTTTGTAGTACCTGGAGTTAATTGCTCAACATTTTAATGGCCTGTCTTCAATTTGTTTCCAAGTTTCCCACAATTTACTACTTCTTGCAAAATTCTTAAAAGTCTGTTACAAGTTTTGCAGCTCCCTTTTGGATCTAACATTTGAAAGGGGATACAAGAACACAACTAGGGTGCTTGGACACACATTTTCCTTTATGTACTGTAAGGGTATGCCTCTAAGGTTTTATGGGGGAGGGTTAAAAGTTGGTTGTGCCCCCCTCGACTCATCAAAGTGCTTGAACTATAATCAATGATTACGATGTGTTGTTTTGTCTCTGCAGGTCCAGAACATCAACAATATCATCATGTTTCCTCTGGATTCACTCTTGAAAGGAGATTTAAAGGGACAGAAGGGTGACCTCAAAAAACCTTTTGAGAAGGCTTGGAAAGACTATGAATCAAAGTAGTAAGTATATTCAAGTCTTGTCTTGTATCTACATGTAGTACTTTAGTCTGAGGCTGTACATTTTGAAAATATTGGTTAAATTCATATTATGTTTTTCTCTCCACAAGAACAGAACAATTAGGTGAACAATAGCAATATTATTGATAATATATAATTATATAAATGAACTTCCATGTACAGCTCTAAAGAAAGTATTGGAATCCATATTTCTGATGAATGAATCTCAGAGTGACCTTCAAGTTTTGCATGTACAGTCAAACCTGCTTTAGTGACCACCTGTCTACAAAGACCACCTGTCTTCAAAGGCCACATTTTTTGTTTCCCTTGAAAATGGTTTCTCATTGAAACATATACTAAAGGAACCTGTCTACAAAGACCGCTTTGTGTGTTTCCCTTGAAAATGGTTTCTCATTGAAACATGTACTAAAGGAACCTGTCTACAAAGACCACTTTGTGTGTTTCCCTTGAAAATGGTTTCTCATTGAAACATGTACCAAAGGAACCTGTATCCAAAGACCGCTTTGTGTGTTTCCCTTGTCCGGTCGCTATGAACAGGTTTGACTGTATTATGTTTAGTTGATGTGAGCATACTAAGTGAAGCTAGATTAGCTGTTAGGGGACACATTGGGCATGAAATTCTTATGAATGAATATATCACAGAGGTATGCAGAATAGGTTTATTCCAAACAATACTGAAATACTGAATGGAATCGCATACTGGTTGTTTACAACTATATAAAGATACAGCATAGTTTGTTTACCCTATACTTTTATTGATGTGAAGTGAATTCATTCACATTAATTGCTTTATTCATAAATCTCTATTGTAGGAAGAGGCCAGTAGATTAATTTCTCTCTCTTTCATACGCACTAAATCTGATCCTAGCGTGATCGAGATACCGTGATAAAAAAACTTGTTCATATCAGTAGAGTAGGACCCGGAGGCGCAATTATTTATCTGTCATTCTAATGCCGCCATAAATTACTTTGTGCTGCACTCAACCAAAACAAGGGACCAGAAAAGGGGGGATACGGAGAAACGCACATATATATCTACATCTATTTGGATGGGGAAGATTATGACTCATCTGACTGCTATTAGTGGAGCTGCGTTCACACAAGATGGGGTGTTCAGACAGAGTTTTAATTTGATTTGGAATGCTCTTTTACACATCGGTATCATACTAATTGGAAGGTGGGATAAGAGGTAATGTTCAGATGTGACTCGTTTTACTACTATCTTTGGAGATGATGGTGTTCAGACAGGGTTTTAATTCAATCCAGAATGCTATTGTAGACATCGGTATCATACAAATTGGAAGGTGGGATAAGAGGTAATGTTCAGATGGGACTCGTTTTACTACTATCTTTGGAGATGATGGTGTTCAGACAGGGTTTTAATTCAATCCAGAATGCTATTGTAGACATCGGTATCATACAAATTGGAAGATGGGACTCGTTTTACTACTATCATTGGAGATGATGGTGTTCAGACAGGGTTTTAATTCAATCTAGAATGCTATTTTAGACATTAGTACTGTACAAATGTTATTGGTAGGTGGGATAAAGGGTAATGTTCAGATGGGACTCGTCTTACTACTATTATTGGAGCTGTGTTCAACCCAGATGATGGTGTTCAGACATGGTTTTAATTCAATCCAGAATGCTATTTTAGACATTAGTACCGTACAAATGTTATTGGTAGGTGGGATAAAGGGTAATGTTCAGATGGGACTCGTCTTACTACTATTATTGGAGCTGTGTTCACACCAGATGATGGTGTTCAGACAGGGTATTAATTCAATCCAGAATGCTATTTTAGACTTTAGTACCATACAAATGTTATTGATAGGTGGGATAAAGGGTAATGTCCAGATGGGCAAGGAGTTGATTATACTTTTAGAGTATGATTCAGATGGGCAGCAGATGCTTCATTATGCACTTTTCAGACATGGGTTTGAGTGAAAGAAAACGAAATTGAATTTAACACCAATTTGCTTCTACCAGTATTTCATTTATTTCTTCCAAAATGGAGGAAAACATTTTCTTAGCCAGCACAACTGTATGTCATTTGCACTTTGTAAATTTAATTGAAATTGATTTAAGAATTTGATGATTAATTTTTCTATTATTATTAAATTTAAGATAACTGGTGGCATTGGATGGTTTTGTAAAATGCTGTAAACATATATTGAACCTTCATACTTGTACCTATATGGAGAAGAAAAAAAAAAAATATAAATAAAGGTTATGAACAGCATACAGGTGTACTCTAATTCCCTTTTACAACTATTATTATTTACAAGAGGACATTCATTCCCTTAAAAATGCTAAAAATAAACACTGGATACACTATGGCTTAGGATGGTGTTGTTTGTACTGGAAAAAAACCCCCAAAAACTCTATGTCCGTCCCAAATTCAGAAAGGAGGTTTGTGGACAAACCTCCTTTGTGAATTTGGGCCTATGAGGTTGAAAAAAACAGGTGTATTGTTTTATGATGGCAATGACATACATTGGCATTCACATTTAGATGTAAATACTTTTATAGATACATGTACATCATTTATGATGATAGCATAGGAGGTAATGTGATGACCTGAGAGTGAATTCCAGTTTAGGTCAGATCACTTCACTTCAAGACATTAGAAATTATGTTCTGTAAAGTCTCTGTTCAGCCATACTGAATAACTCTTTAAGGAGGGTGGGGGAGGGGGGGGGGTAAAGTAACATTAATGGACTTTCATTTTTCATTTAAAGAGAGAGGGAGAAATTGTGGAAGAACATGTGCTCTACGGTCATAAGGGGAAGTGGAAGAGAATTGACACAGCATGTTCCTGCTCCAATATAAAACAAATCTCAATTTGTTTCCCCCTTTCAAACATTTTCATTGGCAGACAAATATAATTTCACTTAATATTTTTCAATTCATTTCACATGAGTCCTGGAGTTTTCCAAAAGGTAGTTGAAAAGAAGAAATTATGCCATGCAATGGTCAACTTTGTTAGACTCAGAGGGAAATAGATGGATGAAATGTCACATACTACACCTCTTGAAAGTAATTTTTTATTTGAAATGTTGTCATGTATTATTTTTAATACATGCTAGATTATTAAAGTTCGTTTTAATATGCTATACCTTTGAGCTTCCTTTTCTTGGACCTAGTTTCTCCTTGTGCTTATTTCTCATATCTGGAATGACACTTTTACAGTATAAAACACAAACAGATCATAAGGAGTTAAAATTAATTACTTCAAAGTCAATGTGAAAAATAAATGGACTAAATGTATGTCTGCTGGTTAAAGTGTATAGGAACTTTCTTCTTCCAGCCACCAGCCAGTTCAGAATTAATTATGCTTGAAATTTATATTGCAAAGCCTCTCTGTACATGATGAATGTATTTTGGTTGTAAATGAATGCTGCTATGGAGAGTTGAGTTCTCCTGATGTCTTTATTTGGTCGTTACCAATCACATGGTCTGTTAGTAATGGCCTGTCTTCCAGGAGGAGTGATTATTTTTTCTGTTGCCACTCAGGCAGTTCTGTCCCAAGTCTCAGCTTACCAAGACTGGAATAAATACTAATATAAACTAGCCATCTTTCTCTTTTCCCTCTAAAGATAGTATGAAAAGTGTGGCAGTGTTGGTTGAGGATTTTCTCCAGACTCTGGGAAAATATAGTGTAATTAATCATTGAAAATTGAAGAAAAAAAACACTGGTCTTGTAAGATAGGCTAGATGGTAGCAATGTTTGGGGCTGGAAGCTGGAAATGTGATGAATGGATTGTCAGAGTAATACAACTCAAGCGTGGGAGGATACTTATTGAGACATACATTTATCTGAGTATGTGGGACTGTACAAACAAAGTCTGTGTTGAATGCAGAGTAATTTGAAAAATGCCCTGCTTTTTTGCTTGTAATGAAGTCATGGCATCAAAATGCTTCAAATTGAAACTAATTAGATGTATAATTGATGCCTATTGAATGACATTGAATGATGTATTTTCAGGGGCTTTGAATATATATTATTTCAGTTTATATTAAAAACCTTTTGAAAGGTACGTGTACAAGTAGACAATACTGCAGTAATTTTAATTTGTGGTCTGTCTTTTTTCGTTTCTCATCTCTAATTACTTTCTTCTCCAGCTCAAAGATCGAGAGGGAGAAGAAACAGCAAGCCAAAGATGCTGGTCTCATCAGACAAGTTGTATCTGGGCCAGAGGTAAGAATCAATTATGTTCCATCTTCTTCTATGGGTCATCTCTCTTTACAAGTCATTTGCATAAGGTCAATTCTTCATTGAGGAAAATCTGCATAATTCTTTTGAAATATATTTTAAACTATATTTATATATATATATTATATATGAATCTCTAATTTCCTGTGCTAATTAATGCCTTCCATTTAAAAAAGGTAAAACACATGTTGTTCCAATAATGCATCAGTTGACTGACAAGTTGGACATTTAGACTAAAAATGGCTTTGGAATATGATACAGTTAATTACACATCATGCATGAGCCAAAAGAAATTTAGATCATATGCATATCAGTCAATGGAAATATGGTTACTATAAAAGCAACATAGGAGGAAATAGCCATATTTATCTGAGATCTCTATACCCATCTCTACTGAAAAATACAGCAAATGGTTCATTCAAGCCTTTCGAATGGGACCAGTCAATTTGCCTGGGCCAGACTATGTTTTTGTTCTTCAAATGTCTGCTGGCTTCACCAAAGTCTTGTACATGCAGGAATGGGAATCCCATACGGTGTCTGCATGGTGCAAGCCCACGGCGATGAAATGTCCATCAGTGCTTGCTCTCAGACTTGACTATTTAAACACGGAAAGTGAGTCAGTGGAAAGGAGTTTCCAAGGGAAGCCTGGTTATATTAATAGTAACATGACAGGTACTCTGCATTTCGCAAGGCTGTCCACGATACACGAAGCCCACAAGTAAACCAAGTATATTGTCTGCAATGTAAAAGTGATGACTTAATGTCCTTCTGGCTCTGAGCTAATGACAAGTAGAGATCATCTGTTAAGAGCCAGAAGGGTGTCAAGTCAGTGTACTTGAGTGAGTTAAAGATAAAGACCAGGGGGGTGTTTCACAAAGATTCTAAGTTGAACTTATCTCTAAGTTGGACTTAAAAATTATGGAAAGCCGTTAGCATCTTTGAAAATATTTTGTAAAAGTTATTTTGAAAGGCATAAAATGTTGATTCAAATCATTCATATTTTCAACCATCAAGGAGATTTCATGTTCTTGATGTGGAAGTTATAAAAAAGTCTAAAATACTTGAATTTCTGCTTTTGAATATATTTCATTTTTTGGCTCCAATGGCTGTCCATAATTTTTAAGTCCAACTTAGTGTTAAGTTCTACTTAGGATCTTTGTGAAACACCCCCCAGTTCTGGTCATGCGATTGCATTGTGAAAGAAACGTGGTGGAATCGATCAGAAAAGGTTGATCATCTAGCATATTGGTGTCTACTGCAAGGTTTTGGAATCATCAAAATGATAAGAAATTTAGCCCAGTCTTGTTAAAGTTTCAAGCACTGTACACAGAAAGATGTATATGGGACTACGCACACATGCGCGACACGTGCGTAATATCTATCACGTCCAAATAGATAAACTAATTTACCAAATATATCAATAAGTAGGCAGCTGCTCGGCAAAATTTGTATCACGTATTTAATAGTCAAAATATATTCTTTCACATGATTGGTAATAAGAGCTACCATTTCATTTTTTGGAGAGGGGGGCGTTTCCAAAACTGGTCTTTACCTTTAACACCCGTTCTAGCTTCCAGTATAAAGGATCACATCTAATTTTATAGGAAAATGTACTGTAGATAAGATTGATTAATTTCTGTAGAATGTCAAACAGAAAGTTTTGAAGAGGTACTCTTAAAGTGATAAAAGAGGAGATTGTGGTCTGATCAGCAAGTTTGATGATAGATTCATTCAAGATTTTCTCTGTTCAAGAATGCCAGGTACCTCATCAAAATGTGGATGGTTTAAACTGACAATGGCACATACAAGCTATATACAGTGTTACATACAGTTCCTATATACCCTGTCTTAACCGGAAAATATAGTCCTATTGTAGATTTCATTCATAAAATAGCTGGTTTTACCATTGTACATTAGATACTAAAACCTTAAAGCTATTGCCTGAAGCAAAATAGATTTCATTTATATAATAGCTGGCTTTTCATTTATTCAGCCCAAAGTATATTTTGCAGGTGATGATGAACTAGGTTGATGCACTAGGTCGATGAAGATGGGGGAAATTCAAGTTGAGCCTTTTTCTAAGGAAGCACTGTCTTGGACTTGAGCTGGTTCAGGCTAATGTAAATGCACCTCTTAGTTCACAGATTGGCCATATGATGGAGCAATTTCACAAATTACCTGGTTTTCAGAGGATCATGAGACTCATTAATTTGCAGTTGCCATTGCATCTGCGGAACACATGGTTCATTCGTAGTTATCCAGCTGTCTGCCCGTACTCAGAAGTTCAGTTTCCCAGATGCCCACCTGGTGAGATGCGTGAACAGCTTCGTCGACCTTTTGTTAACCTTAGGCTTGGATGTACTTTTTGGGGGAAAACTCACAAAAATTATTGTTATTTTAGTCACTCAATACTACGAATGAGTTAAAAAAAAAAAAAATATGAGGTGTAAAATCTTGTTGAAAGTGTACCAATTGCCCCCCCCCCCCCCAAAAAAAAAGGGATTTGTATACAGCTTGAATAATAATAATAATAGCTCACATTTATAATGCGCCTAATACTTTTTTTCTAGCTTGAAGGTATTATTTAATCTAAAAAAAATGATCATGCTTTCTATGTGCTAAACAGACAAGGAGTATGAAGAAAATTAAGAATGGAATCCCTTTGCTGGGTTCACATCTCCTTGTGAACAATATCCACATTTTTGGACATGTTGCTAATATAAATTGGATTAATTAATTCATCTGATTGAATGGCTAATCCTATGAGAAGCACCACCGGTCTTTCTTCTCCATGCAATTCATACAGAGCCTAGCAGAAAGAATGAAAACACCGTCTAAAAGCGCTATAAAAGTCCATCCCCATGCCGTTCGTTGATAGGAACTGTCAAAGTCCATGCACATCACGCCCCCAATGGTACATTGGTGGATGGAGTGAGGAAGATAGGAAGGAAATGAAGTTCTGGATAGAGGGTAATTTCCTGACTAAAAGCCAAATGAAAGAATAAAAGGTCTCATTCTTCTCACAGCAAAGAAACCAGACAGATTCACAGTGAATGTACACGCATACAAGAAGACATGAACCTACAGTGTATTATCTCAAGGGTAGCTTAATAAATGAGATAGCAAAAGTAATCTATTATTGATTCCAGGTTTCATATTACATTAACATATTTGAGTTTGAGTATATATACTTACTAACAGCCAATACAAAAGTTTTAAAAAAATGACATACCTGTAACATTTATGTGTACCTTTGATCTTCTAAACTGTCACCGCCCCAAATAAGAAAATAAATAAAAACCCAACTTATTTCAAAGAATGACAAGAGTTACCTGTACATATAATTTTAAAATATAGTAAAATAAAATTATAACAAAGCTAAACCAACAGCCCACAGGCCACCACGTTTAATAAACTTTTCCCAGATACACATGAGATGCTCAGTACTATTTTTATTTGCCTTTTGTTGTTGTTGTTTGTTTGTTTCAAGTCAGTTAGTCTGTTTATACACTGTCACATATTTGTAATGTCTTTTACACACAGTCGTTTCTCTTTGCATTTATTTATACAAAAGCATTTTTATGCTCTATTTTTTGGAAATTGATAAAGTTCTCTCAACGATTTTATATTAATAGAAGATATTTTGTATACCTTGCTTCCTGTAGGACTAATATGATTATGAATGCTTCAGCAGTCATAACATTCTGATAGAATGTTCAATTTGACATACCAGTACTTACATTAGTAAGCTATGTTTGAAATTGCCCAGAACATTGGAATATTTTAATAGAATTCCTTGTGAAATCATTTCTAATATCTGCATACAATACATGCTTTACATTGGAGAGAAAAGTCATTATAGGAATAGGATATAACATGAATAGTCAGGCATATAACATGAAGTGTCCTGACAAATGTTGCAAATGGTTCTCAACTATGCTTCTCTGTGGAGAAAAAAACCCAGATAGCCCATACTCAACACCAACATTTTGATACAATCATGAATGTACATGAACATGTAGTTCAGTTGTTTGTTAACAGTAAGAATGTAAGAAAAAGCAGTTCCCAAAAGTTTTAAGGAAATGCTAGTCAAAATAGTAAGGGAATATTAGTATCCATCTTCAGTATGAAAAACATGTTTTAATACATGTAGATATATCAAGATTAGTAATTTTGAAGGAATATAATGGTGTTATTGGGTTTATTGCTGTCCATATTATCCTGCTTTCCTCATCATATTTTTGATAGTGTTTCCAAAAGTTGACTAGTACTGGAGCTTTAACTTGTAGTTATTAACCTTTCAAGAAGTAGGTTGACTGTCTCGTAACAGGGACATGATGATATAGGCCAATTGGTCTCTTAGAAATATTAAATTGTTAAATGGGGGTACTAGGCCGCAATGATCAAGGCTTTATATTACCAAGGACTTGACTATCTGTTAGGCCATTAAACAAAATATACATGTTTAGCGTCTCCGCCCCCTTCCTTTCTTTTGGGGGGCCGCCTCCTATTTTTTTAAATTAAAAAAAAAATAAAAAAAATATCGGCAGCCATCTTGAAAAATAGCCCGACTGTCAGGTAAAATGTACCGAGCGGCCATTTTGAGCGGCCATTTTGGAAAGAAAAAAAAGGCCTCCTCCTATTTTTCATAAAAGCAGTCCTGACACTAAACATGTTTTTTATTTGGCCTTAGTGATATCTGTGCGGAAGGAGAATCTAAATTCGTGGGGAAAACAAATGGCAGCTACCCAGCCATCTCTTTTCATGAAGTTTTGTATTAATTTAATTTGAACAAGTACAGAAAGATTGGATTTAGAGGAGTCAAAACCTTCTGTTGTTGGAAGATGCATTGCTAATTTGCCATGCAGATTATGATTTTGCTTGATGTAGGGTTTAATACAGAAAGATTGTCAAAAGACCTGTCAGTCACATCATGTATAAGAAAAAGGAAACAATAAAAGAAGGAAAAAATCGTCATAATTTGTTTAGATTTGCAGACAGCCTATAAACATTTTAAATAAGCCAAAGGAAAATATTGAAGGGGAGAGGGGGTGGGGATGAGGGGGGGGGGGGGAGAGTCTCGCCCCATAGCACATACAGTACCTTCCCTTCTGTGAACGCCCCTTGATACCCATGCAGTCATGTACCTGTAACAACGTCACTGTTACTCCACGCCATGTTGATGAAGTGGTTACGTCAGAAGTAGACCGCAGGCAGTCTGACTTTGCTGAACCAGGGAATTATTTCACCTACCTTTCCTAGCTGCCTGAATCCAGGATTACGTAGCGCGGTCAATTCTTCCGCGAAATTTACGGGAGTGTCCTGGCAATGTAAACCATACAGAGGAATCTTGGTGTAACCTCAAGCATGTACCTAATGCCACACTTCCCCCCTAGGTAAGGAAACATGTTATTAAGCAGAGTTACCCGGTCAATTAATTAAAGTCAGTCGGTGACATGACTGATGTATTATTGTGGAGCTTTGAGCCGAGCTGGGCCTATGGCTGGGATTAGGGAAGGGGGGTTTGATATAGGGCATTGCTTTGACAAATTATTAATATGTTTTGATGTAGGGTTATATCTGTAGGAGTTTGTGTTGGAATGGAATCAGTGAGAGATACATGTAAGGTATGAATGAATGCTGTTATTGCACAGGGATGTATGTACTCCTTATTGACTTGTTACCATGACTGTAATAATGTACGTAGTGTCTTGCATACATGTGCAATCCACTTTGATGAGGGTGGGAGCCATATCAGTCTTACAGAAATGGAAATCATTTATAATCCAACAATGTAAATACAGATTGATTCTGTACAGGTTTTTGTTTTTGTTTTTTCCCCCTCTATTTAGGCATTATTATTATTTTTTTTAAATCACCTTTTTAAACAACAATATTATACTTTATTATTACTGTTTCGGTGGCAGCACCAATTAAGCCTTTAGCTTTCATAGCTGTCTCCACATTCATATGACATTTTTGTTGATGTTGTATTCTATTGTAAATGTTTTTTCTTTAACTTGTACACTATGTTTTGTATTTCATATGTTTTTAAATTATCTTTTCATGATCAATGAAATAAAAATCAAGTAGTGAAACTCAAAGTTCTTAATTCAATGAACCTTTAAGTGGAATTTGTATTTTTTTAAAGTTGGCTATACAATGACCTTTGTTCCATCTCTTTATAATGTCAAATGCATAGAAATTGTATGAGTCAGGATCTAATTAATGAAGCCTACTTGTTAATATCCTCTAAATTGACTTACATTATAATTAATGAAGCCAGTCAGGTCGATTAAAGAATATAGGGATACGAAACCTGAGAATGAGTAATTATAGAACAGAAATGGACCAAGTGATGCTCAGTTGATTTCTTTATAAGGCCACCCAAACAATGCCATTGATTAAAGGTAATACAAAGTTTTGGTATGGGGTCATGAATTTGGTTCGGGGTCATGAATTTGGTTCAAATGAACATATTGAAGGCATATAATATGAGATTTTACATTATGATCGTTGTCGCGGTTGAAATCGAGTCTAAAGTGTTGAAATTGTAAATAATAAATGCTTTATGTTGTATAGCTCCCATTAAAGACTGATATTACCAATTTGCTATTCCCGTTCAGAAAATATATATTAGAACTGCATATTCTGAGATTTTCATGGACGCAGCTAGAATGGCCTTAATAGGCACTATTTGAAATATTTGAAATTTATTGGGAGGTAAATTTTTGATTATTCAATTTCTCGAAAGCAGAAGTGTTTTAGGGGCTAAATTTTCTAGTGCTTATAATACATCCACAGTGGCATCCAAATATATCAACATTTTAAAGCATTACTATCCATCCAATTTTCGAAATTTCCCAAAACTTTGCATTACCTTTAATTAGTAAATTAATTTGTGTGCATCCTTTTTTGTCTTTATTCTAGGTTGCAGAAGAGATGGAGAAAGAAAGGAGAATGTTCCAACTACAAATGTGTGAGGTGAGAGCAGTAAGATGAATATTAAACCTAGTTGCACAGGTTTGAAATGTTTAATGAGAATGGTACGTTTATGTTATGTTTCTAAGAGGCAACACAGAGATTTGAATATCACACTTAAAAAAAGAAAAGCCATTTACATGTAGATTTAAACATTTCTGCCTCAAGAAAAAGCAATTTTGTAGTTTTGTGACATGCATGACAGGTTGAGAGTTGACAAATTCAGGAACTAAGATTTCAGTTTTTATTATTTTACAAGTTCCTCTTTGCTTTTGTGGAGTGGAGAATTCAAGGAAAGCAATTAGGATATTTTTGCATTTTCAAAGAATTGCGCACAGGTGCTTTGAAGCAAATGTCTCCTCCTCCTTCCCCCATTTTTTCGGGGGGGGGGGGGGGGGGGGGGGGGGGGGGGGGTAGATACAGTGTATTAGATAAGCTGTGGGTCTATTAGCAAAACATGTATACAATTGAGGCAAGGTATGCACTTTTTAATTCATTGTTCATAGTTCTTCATAGCATCAAGTTACTTGAATTTCTACCAGGATGTTTACTAAAGTTGAGGGGGGAAACCCATCAGTGAAAACCTGGCTCGCTGATCTTGCTTTGTCGCTGTAAGCTGCTACATATCCTATGACAGAAGATCAATGAAAAAGGCAGACCTTTGATCCTTTATCATTTGAATGAGATAGCATAAACTACAGAAGTAACAGGGGTAAAGAGCAAAATTCACCAGAAAATACATGCTTGTTTCTTTTACAATGCTTGTAATTTCAAATAATAAATTCTCTGAAATTGTCGCAAATTTTAATATGGCAACACTCACAATCACTTACCTAATGTAAAATTGTTTACTTGTAGTTTTTTACACAAGTTGCTGTTTCTTGCTGCTTTATAGATTGTATATGTATCTATGAAGATTCATTCTCTTTGCATATTTTTTTTTAGCAGGGCATTCTCAACAGTAAAAAGTTATTGCCAATTAAAAGAGGAAAAGCTGATTTAATGAGTCCTGAAATCTTAAAATGCCAGAACAAATACAATTAAATGAAATATGTGTTTAATCTGTGCAAAATTATAGTAATGGCACAAAAAGGATGAACAGATCACACTTGAATGAGTCAACTACAGTGAGACTAAAGGAGGCATTTGCATTTATTCTTCATATAATTTTTGGTGATTTTAAACTTTTGGCATTGGTAAAACTGAGCATTTAAAAAAAACCTTTAACCCCACAGTACTTATTCAAAGTTAACGAGATCAAGGCCAAAAAAGGAGCAGAGCTTGTACAACATCTAGTGGAGTACTACAGAGCAGAAAGCAGGTGAGTTGCTATGAAATGTTACGAAGAATAGATTTTTAGGTTTTAGGTCTTTTTTTGGATTTGTGAAAGTTTCATGTTGTGAAATAATTGAATCAACAGTGATTGTTTGTGATTCATGGAAGATTCTTGCAGAGATGCCAACCGTTTTGTTCCGGTTTTATTGCTCTTATTCTGGTGTTACGGTAATTAACCAAAACGTAACGGGGAAACGATAAATAAGTACATTATAGCGTATGCTGCCTATCTACACATAGCCTCCGTACACAGCTCTGTACGGCGCTGCATGTCGCTCGCATTAGGGCTGCGACGTGTAGTCGAATGCTCGAGTACCTGCATGGTTGACAACTACTCGGGTACGATTTCTCGTACCCGAATATTCGGCCGCAAAAAAAAAAAAATAAAAAAAAAATAAAAAATCTGTCCAGGCCGACGCTTACCCGTGCCTGGGTGAGCGGTGGCCGCTGGCATGGTGCCGTCGGTAAAAATGTTTCCAAACTTAAGCACTGTCAAACTCACCACTTAAAACAGCATTGTTTACTGTTATTATTATTATTAAATCGGCGCCCTCAACTGCAACTCGAAGTAAAATTGCATGCGTTTTCGGCGACAGAACTGGGATACTGCTCCAGTGGTATGCTGGTGGCAACAAAAAAAACAAAAAAACAAATCATAAAAATTCAAAAAAATTCAAAAAAATTATTAAAAAAGATGGCGTCCGAATATTCAAGTATTCGCTTGTAAACCTGGGAGTGTACTCAGGTACCTCATTACACTGTTGTGCACAGCCTTAGCTCGCATTCACTCACAAGTTAACTGAATTCGACTATATTGGATGGGCACTTTCGCTTCCTACACGCTAATTGCGCACATGGTCTATGATGCCACCAGCACGTCGTCCGCCGCCATCTCGTTTAACATTTTGATGCACATCTTTATTTTGAACTTAAAAATGGTACATGTAGGTTCAAAATGCTTGGGTGTTTGTGTGCGTTTTTGTGCAAAAAACATGCATTGTCTTGTGTTCTGGAAAGACCCCCATTTTTTTCCTGAAAAATGTGGTAAATGTTCCTGACAACCGTCCTATAGGGTTGGCATTACAGTTCTTGCTGTAAAATTTGCAGTCACTGAAAATCCACAAGAGTTCATGTTTCGAAAGTTCTGTTTTTAGAATGAAATAGAATTACCGTAAATCTCTGTGTATAAGGCGCATCTGTGTATAAGACGCACCCCCGACTTTCTTTTTTTTGCGGCGGCGGCAAAAAAGTGCGTCTTATACACAGAGATTTACAGCAGCATAATTTGCTTCACATTTCATTTTTTTTTAAACACACAGATAAGATGCACTCAGGGGCCTTTGTTGCATCTTTCCATCTCCCCCTGCCATTCATTTACATGTAAAGTGACTTTCATTGTGCCTTGGTTGTCTTGGATGTGATTTAAGGAGTCCTGGGGGGTGTTTCACAAAGATTCTAAGTTGAACTTAACTCTAAGTTGGACTTAAATATTATGGAGAGCCATTTGTAGCCTTATAATGAAATTTATTCAAAAGCAAAAATTGAAGTATTTTAGACTTTTCATAAATTCCACATCAAGAACATGAAATCTTCCATGATAATACAAATATGACTGATCTGAATCAACATTTTATGCCCTTTAAAATAACTTTTACAAAATATTTTCAAGGATGCTTATGGCTTTCCATAATTGTTAAGTCCAACTTAGAGATAAGTTCAACTTAGGATCTTTGTGAAACACCCCCAAAGTTTGAACAATGCTCTTTTGTGTTATAAATAACATATGATGTGCCAGGCAACCATTCCCTGATGTCCTTTTTCATCTTCTTCATTTCTCTCTTCACGTCCCGCTTACAGCTACTTCCGAGATGGCTTGAAGACTGTGGAGCACACCCAGTCGTACATCGATGATCTCTCCTCACATGTCTCCAAAATCAAAGCGCGCCAAGATGAAGAGAGAAAGCAGCTGTTAGAGCTGAAAATGACCCTCAAGAATAGCTTGAATATAGAAAAAGAGGTAAGAATAATAATACTACTAATAATGTTATGGGTTTGTATAGTATTGTAAAACTTGTATGACCTGCCATGAGTCTGGAATGGGTCCATTCTCCTGTTATCTATGGATGACAAGTTCTTTTGAAATAAAGACTTGATAAAACAACATCAATTATTTTTCCTTGTGCTCATTTTAGATTGATGGCACAATACAATTGCCTACTATTGTTATTATTATTCTTATGGCCAATAAAGTTTGACTCTTGAATCTCAAATTCTATCTCCTGTAGACTCCACCAGAGAAGCAAGGCTACAGTCTGCATCAGCTCGAGACCAACAACGAGGTTGGCACGGAGAAGACCGGCTACCTCCACAAGCGCACCGAGGGACTGCGCAAGGTCTACCAGAAGCGCAAGTGTGATGTCTGCGATGGCTACCTCCAAATATCACATTCCACGCCGAGCCGTGCCCCAGCCAAGCTCAACCTCCTCACCTGTCAGGTCAAACCGTCTCTGGAAGAGGCCAGCCGCAAGTACTTTGACCTTGTTGCGCGTAAGTATTTGTAAGCCTTTACCCAAAAGTTACAGTAACTTTACTATTTTATACTATGTCAGGAATGCATGCATAGATATTGTTATAGTGAAATGAATTGGCTAGTTCTAAAAAGATAGGTTTTTAACTTTTATATGTTTACCCATTACTCATGAGTTCTATCATTCCTGTAGGATGAATGAGAGAGAAATGTAATTTTAAAATGACCTATTTTGTAATGAATATTTTAATTGTTTGTGTATTTGTATTTCTGTTTACAAGATTGTAGACTTTGAAGCAAATCATGGAACTGTGTTTTTGAAGATTAATTTGCTTGAAAGCGCTTGAAAGTATCAGAGGCTAAAGTCCATGTTTCACTACCATACATAAGTACTGGGTAGATGTAACAATTCAATACCCTTATTCTGGTCCTCATACACATTGTTCGATTTGTCAGAATTTTGCCTAACTTTGAAAATGCAGATTTAGCGAGAGCTATCCTTCTCTTGATCTCTGTCTCGCATCTGGCATCCTCGGTAATCATGCTGCCGAGGTAGTTAAATGAGGAGACTTGTTTAATAGTCTGTTCTTTCAGTTTCAAGTTAAATTTTGGACTGCTCTTCTTGGATACCACCAGGCACTTTGTCTTGGTATAGTTGATCCCTAGTCCCATTCTCTCACTTTCTTTTACAACTACATTCAGGAGTCTTTGGAGATCTTTCTCTGATTCAGAAAATAAAACAGTGTCATCAGCATATCTAATATTTGTGATTGAATGACCACCTACTTGTATCCCATTTTTCATCTTCCAATTCTCTTAGAATGATTTCACTATACATATTGAACAGGTCTGGCGACATAACACATCCCTGTCTGACTCCCTGTCTGATGTTGATATATTCACTACACTCTCCTTCTACCCTGATGCATGCAAACTGATTCCAATATAGACTTTGTAGCAGTCTTAGATCTTTCCTATATATATCAAGCTTTTTCAGCTCTTCAAAAAGTTCTGAATGTCTTACTTTATCAAAAGCCTTTGAATAATCAATAAAACACAGGGGCTTGAAAGCAATCATTCAAATTGTACAATTACCCTCTCCCCAACATGAGATTCATTCTCACCCCGAAATGAGATTCATTCTCACACAGTTATTTGTTTATGAGAAAGAATTTATTTCATATTTAGAGATTAAAGATATAGAAGATTGGTATTCTATGAAATATGATGTTCTTATCCATTTGTACTATCCTGATGCCTTAAAACACCTCCTTATTGCCATAATGCAAACAAAAGTTGTGTTGCTTTTCTTCTCCGATTTGCAGAAGACAGAACGTACCACTTCATGGCAGATACAGAGGAGGAGGCGGAGGAGTGGATCTCGGTTCTTAACAACAGCAAGAAGTTTGCCTTGGAAGCCGTCTTCAACGAGGGGTCATCGCCTTCAGAGGTCGCCAATAGAGGGCTGCAGGATCTCACACAGAGCATCGTGAAAGAAGTCAAGCGGTTGCCCGGCAACAACATATGCTGTGATTGCACTGCAGCAGGTGGGAAAATGTCTTGTAATGGTGATTCAGTATTTTCTGCTGGTGTTCCAGTATTTTCATGCTGGGACACTCTGAGCTTTATTTCGTCAAAGTCATAAAGTTAGGGCTTGGGTTGGGTGTTAAGTTAGGCTCAGGTGTGTAGGTGGAGGGTTAGATATGGTATTAGGTTCATTGTTGGAGTTAGGGATGCGTTTACTTTAGTGTTAGACAAATGGACCGGCGAGCAATTGTGGGAAGGGCATGTACCATACAAACCTCTTTGTGAAAACATACAGAATACTCTGTATCCTAATATTTTCTAAAGAGTTTCCTAACTTTTGCTATGGAAGGTTGGCTGGCATGCTAGTTCAATCTTTTCAGAATCTAAACACTAGGAAACAAAATAAACAGCTCTTATACAGGTGTAGCTCTCCCTGCCAGATTCTTAAATGTTTTTATACTGTATGTGGTAAATTCTTTCAGGTATCATGCAATAACTTATGGTTTACTTTGCTCACAGCCCGCCCCCCCCCCCCCCACTCCGGGGTCGGAGGGACAGCATTCATGTTCCCATATGCGTACCCTAAATAATAATGAGTGGGGGGGGGGGGCACGCTCACAGTAGCATAATTTTCAGAAAATTATGCTACTGTGAGCGTGCCCCCCCCCACTCATTATTATTTAGGGTACGCATATGGGAACATGAATGCTGTCCCTCCGACCCCGGAGTGGGGGGGGGGGGGCGGGATGTGAGCAAAGTAAACCATAAGTTATTCAGACAATGATGGAGGAAAAATATCACTTTTATCCTATTTATTCAATTCTGTTCTATTTTACTCTTACTGGTTATGTTTTTATTTCTTACTTTTTTGCAGATCCACAGTGGTTGTCTACTAATTTAGGTATCCTGACATGTATAGAATGTTCAGGTGTCCATAGAGAGATGGGTGTCCACATATCAAGAGTACAGTCTTTAGAACTTGATAGACTCAGCACGGCACAACTACTGGTGAGTTTCATTCATGCCCAAAGACATTCGGTCGATGCAGTGTTTTTAGAGGAGTTAGATTTTGATTTTGATTTTGATTGAACTGGAAGTGATAATTAAAAAAGATATATACGTTTCCATACCCTGACATGTTTTGCATGACCCTTATCAGAATACATTTTACATTGTCTCTCATTGCTTGTAAAGGATAATCATAATGACTTATGGTCTGTGAAAGGCTTACGTGTGAAGCACCTTAGCCAATTTTAGTGGCAAGTAAGAGTGAAAGCTTTTAGATGAAGAAACGCATCTCTCCTATCCCATTTGTCTTTCCTATCTATGATCTTTATAATTCGTCTGAATTATCATAAATGGTGCATTCCTACTCAGGTTAGCTGTATATCAGACATTTAAAGAGGATTCTTAACTAATCAGCTGCTCAATTGCATTGAAGATTTCATTGAAAAGTTGCTGTATTATTTGCCATGACGTATGGGAGCATGTATTTACATTTACTTGCTCATGCATTTTGAAATATATAATGTATCTTTTCCTCTATTTTGTTGTTGTCCGCAGCTTGCAATAACTGTAGGGAATGAAGATTTTAATGATGTTTATGAAGCGACGTTAGAAGGAAACAAGCCCACACACACCAGCTCCATGTAAGTCATACTTGTTTCCCCAGCAGGTCGCAGTGCGATGAGGTTAGGAGAAGCAGAGTTGAGCGACAGTTGTACATCTCAATATATGTGTTACATGTATGATATCTGGGGAGTTTTTCACAAAGATCCTAAGTTGAACTTATCTCTAAGTTGGACTTAACAATTATGGAAAGCCGTTGGCATCTATGAAAATATTTTGTAAAATTTATTTTAAAAGGCATAAAATGTTGCTTCAAATCATTCATATTTTCTATTATCAAGAAGATTTCATGTTCTTGTCGTCAAATTTATGAAAAGTCTAAAATATTTTAATTTTTGCTTTTGGAAATATTTAATATTAAGGCTACATATACATGTAGCTTTCCATAATTCTTAAGTCAAACTTAGAGATAAGTTCAACTTAGGATCTTTGTGAAACACCCCCCTGGCATATTTATTATATGATGGAAGAAAAGGAAAGCATGTTGAATATGTTTCTTTCCTATTTCCTTCCTGCTATCAAAACTGAACATTATATTTATAGAAATTGCAGGAGTGGCATTAGTAAGAGAAAGCTATATAAGAATTTTGTGTCAATCAGAAATTGAGTGACACTAAAAAAAAAAAACAATTGTAATGTACAATGCTTGGAAATGTGCTGCCATCCCCCCCCCCCCCCCCCCCCTCTTCACAACACCTTATTGACCATTGACCTTTGACCTGCAGGGACACTAGGAAAGAGTTCATCAGGGCAAAGTATGAGAAAAAGAAATTCGTCCTGAAGACAGCAGCGCAACCCAGTCAGCTTCTGTTTGACCTTCGGCAGGCTGTGCTCCTCTCTGAGATCATCCAGGTCTTACGGGTCTTTGCGGAAGGCGTCGATCTTGTTGCACCTCTTCCAAATGTGGTGAGTGACTTGGTTGTTCAGTGGTTTGTGTGACTGTATTCTATATGTATTCAGCTTTTATATAGCGCTTATCACAAATGTCTCTTAGCGCTTTACAAATATACTATTACCCCGATCATTGTTTTCAGTGCTTGCCCGCACACACTGTGTGCACAATCTCCACTCCCTGGGGAGCATTCCAGCCAGGCATTACTTGACGCTCAAAAAACTGTTTGACCAACAATGACGGCCGCATCCTACCGGGTACCCATTTAACACCTGGGTGGAGAGTAGCAAGTGCAGGTTAATATCTTGCCAAAGGATATTATTGCCCTGTTGGGATGCTGATACCCAGGATGCTAATATGGAGTCGGTGTTCTTGAGGCAGAATAGCTCTGTTATAAATCGGCAATTCAATTAAAGGTATAGACCAGTTTTGGAAACGCCCCCTCTCAAAAACTGAAATGGAAGCTCTTATTATCAATCATGTGAAAGATATGTTTTGACTAATATGTGATGATACAAATTTTGCCGGGAAACCGCCTACTTATTGATATATTTGGTAGATTATTATATCTATCCGGACTGGATAGATATCGTGCACGTGTCGCGTAGTCCCATATACATCTTTCTGTGTACAGTGCTTGTAACTTAACCAAGACTGGGCCAAATTTCTTATCATTTTGATGATTCCAGAACCTTGCAGTACACACCACTACTTATATGCTAGATGATCAATCTTTTCTGATCCATTCCACAATGTTTCTTTCACAATGCAATCGCATGACCAGAACTGGTCTTTACCTTTAAAGACTGCTACCACAACTTCTATATCTACACCTGTTCCTTCTCTACCACAAATACTTTCCAACCCCTTACCTCTACCCCTTCCCTAATTCTACACTTCCAGTACTCCTACCACGCCCACTTAAAGTATTTTAATGACTTTCACGAATGTGCATGATCATGGGCGACATCCTTTCCAGAATAGTTACTTATGAAGGAGTTGATTGCCTGGTTGTATATAATATTACTGGGATGCTAGATTTGCATGGTCTTTGCTGAGAATGGAGACAAATTTGGACCTCATCCGATCCTGAAAAGTTACTTTGTTTCTGATTAGCGTGTGGTTTTTATTATAGCATATATACTAAAACTGCATATGATGTTTTAAAAGGAATGAGTGACCCCCAAGTGTATTAAGAAGTCATATCTAAGGGAATATGTAGTTTAGTCTTTAGGTTGAAAAAGTAAGGATTGGAGGGTAGTGGATATTCAAATACATGATTAGTTTACTCTTAAAATTGATGAAACGTCTTTTAACTTGTCATACATGCTGAATCTATTCTATTTCATGTGTTCCGTACATACATATACCATCCAGGCTGGTAATAAGACAGCCTTACATCTAGCGGTCGAACAGCAGGACGATGTCAACCTCCACATCGTGGACTTCATCATCCAGAATACGACCAACGCTGACCAGCAGATGACCGATGGTAACACCGCCCTCCACCTGGCTGCTAAGTATGACAAGGTGGAATGCATCAAGCTACTGCTACGAGGAAGTGCAAATATAGAAATATGTGAGATTTACTGCACCTGCTTAACACTCTTCATAGCTCTTAACCAATCCTAATTTAGAGGAGTGATCTAGCCTGATCATTTCCTGATTTAAATCAGTTTCCTGATTATTTTTTGTTTTTGAGGATTTTTTGTGGATTTTTTCCCTCCAAAAATGGATAGTATTTTTTTTTTTTTTTTTTTTTAAACTCTCACTAAAACCCCTGAGTGATTCCCCTCCCCCTACTTGAGAGATACCATATATTTGCTGTAAAAGGTTGGCAGGTATGAGTCTTTTGTAAAGTGCCTTGTACATCTATTTGTGTGTCCAGGTTGTTCCATAAAAATCAGGAAAAGGAGTGTTTACTGACAAACTTGCTGTCTGTAAAGTGTTTAGTTTGAGCAAACTGAGAAGCTGAAAGGCATTTGTTTGATAATTTTTCCCCAAACCCATTTGGATAAGTTGGTTCTTTGTAGAAAAATTAATCATTAGATGCTTTGAGCAGTGTGAATATTTCACCAATACTGAAATAATAGCGGAGTAGCATTACCCTTCTTGTGTGGCAAAGATATATTGTACAAGTAGCCAGCAGTGAATCATTCTTAACTAAAGGTTATGCCAAGAAAAGTAGAGAAATTAAAACAGATTAAATTTTTTGTTTTATCCCATATTAAATCACCATTTGCTTTGCTTTGCTTTGAACTGCAGTAAATAAAGCAAAGGAGACAGCTTTAGACGTCGCTATAAAATGCGGCAACAATCAGTGTGAGGACGTGCTGCGTTCTGCTACGTCGGGCAAGGTCACACAGTGTGAACATGTTGAGTTCTGCTGGGGCATGATGGGTAACGAAGATGGAGTAGACTTCAGCGATGATGATCTTGACGACCGGGAAAAAAAGCCATTGCAGGTTTGAGAAATGAGTTGTTATTTCTGTTTAATTACAAATGTGCCATATCAATCAACTGCCAGAAACGGCAGAAGATTTTACTTGGTAGAAATATAAGACTCTGCAATTTAGCTTATTATTCAATATGTGGCAGATGGACTGACAGTCAGCATTTATGATGTTTGTCCTGTATTAAGTACAAAAACATGTGCATGGGACATTAAACAAAACAAATAATAAAAAAATTCTGGTCTTAATATCAAAGGAAAATACAGTTCTTGTTACCTATGTGTAGTGAAGTGATTTGACAGAACTCAGTCAAAGTATGGAAAATGTGCAAAATATTATCTTTGAGAAAACATTGGGTGAGCAAAGCATCTTTTTGGGAGGAACAAAAAGAAGACATCCTAGTAGACCCAAGGAACCCTCTCCTGAAAAGTGGTAACAAAGTCCATGGGACTGACTCGTCAGTTTCCTTGGCCGACGGTTGCGTGAACTCTGTGATGAATTTTCACAAGGCTCACATCGGTCTTGTAGGCTGTAGCCCCAAAGGAGTATGATACCACTGTTTTCTTTTTCTTGTTTTTTTTTACCTCACAGAGTCCGAGAAGACCAAACAACAGACCACAGACGTTGCCACCAAACTCACCTGGTAGCACGTTGCCTAGATCATCACGGGATCGCTTCTCCGATATGCTGATGGCAAACGTCACCAAAGGGGACCATAGGCCCTCAGATAAACTCAAAATGCCGCCCCCACCTATCCCACCAAGGAGAAGTGAGTATAACAATCATAGCGGATGAAAGCACGTCATTTAGATTATTAAAAAAAATGTTTAAAAAAAAATGGATTATGTATTGATATTTTTTTTAATTCTTGTTGAAGAAACACCAAATTCATGAAGATTCTTAAAATCATGTGTATGTGATTCAGCACTATTGGAAGTAAATATGTTTGTTGTAAATACAGATGTATCTTTGGTCAGTATTCTACCAATTCAGTCAAATCTGACCCTTGATCTGAGATCATGTTTGACAGAGGTAAACTTTGACCTCGGACTAACTTCCTCTGTTCAAACCGATTTTGAACAAAAGCTTAAGCCCAGCATTGGGTTAACATTTTAAAACTAAAAGCATACAGGTCTTTATACTTCAAGAACCAGACCCTTGTTATGCTTTTAAGGAATTGAGGATAATGAGCTTTCATTGATTCATGGAAATATGATTCTAGTTATTGTTTATCTTTACATTTAATGCTAAGTCTGTACCTGTTTTGTGTTAAGAGCAGATCAGGGTTGAAGATCCACTGCAAATCACAAAACATTGCAGTCTGCTTTTTTTTAATTTTTTTTTTTATTTTAACAAGTGTAAATATTTTGTTGCTGCTAATGATAATCATATAACTAAATAATCATAACATGTTTTTCTCAAGCCTCTTGCTACTGTTAACGCATTTCATACTTCTTCATGTCCAGCTTTATTTGTTTTTACTATCACAAATGCACTATTTGCACTTTCAAAACTATGGAGTAATGTATTACAAAAATGCTTTGCAATGGAATCCTGAAGGAACAGTGTGATACAAAAGAGTGAACATATTTTTCACAATTTGAAGAAAAAATGTATCAGAAATGATACTTAAACTATCTCACTTCAAGTTGAACTGATTGTTTTTACCCCCCTCCCCCCAAAAAAAATTGATACTATTGTTTGTAATTTATTCAGAAATAAATAAGATTTGTATCAATGGTTTTGTTTATATATTAACATTTGTTTTAATAGACATATGAGTAGATTACTACAGGGAAGTTAAGCCCTTTTAAAAGTTACTTTGGACCAAGACACACCCTTCCTTAAAGGTACTATGTCCCATTTGCAGACCCCAAAAATGAAAAGGTTAAATTCCAACGGCATTTGAAAGATAATACTAATTTAGAACTTCCCTAAAAAAAGTGGGGCTTGAAAACGTCTTCAAGTGTGAAAACAACAACTATTAGTTGTCAAATCGACTTAAGAGCTATAGAGCCAATAAGTAATAGTCTTGATTTTCAAACCATTGTACCGAATGGTCATACGTTTTATGCTGCGCAAAGATTCAATCAGTTTAATTTTGGCCATCACAAGAAGTGGGTTATTGATGTAGACAAATGCTCATGTACCCTTTACAGCTCATTTTATGTATGTTATTACCAAAGAAGAAAAAAAAGCCAGTCAGTCACTCAAAAGTGTCTGACAGTGAAATCTAGCAAGTAAACAGGTTTCCTTGCATAATTTGAATATTAGGACACTGCTAACGTTTAAATATCACAGATAGGACATACATGACATATTCGTAATTCCTGCAAGGTTCTACATAATTTGAGGTTGGCTGCAAAAGGGACATAGTACCTTTAATGTAAATCTTTACCCATAACTCTTTCCATCCTCTATTTATGGGAAAGTTTGAATGAAAGTTTGTGCTCTAGTGATGTATCTTCTCCCTGTATACATCCAGAATTAGCTATTATTGCTGGTTTTTATGTTGATTTTAAAACCTTTGTAAGATGTCCAGAATGATTTTGGTGATATTTTGTTTTTTCTCAGTGATGTTTTGTCTTCCGTTTGGTCATCACCATCATTGGTCTTACTCTGGTATGATTTCTGCTGCTGCTATGCAAGGCATTCACGTTATCTTGCTCCCTTTAGTTAGCCTGAAAGTGAACCATTTGAGCTTGCTTCTTCTACTTGTAGTTAGCTTGAGAATTAACCAACTTTCCTATAGAGGGTGAGAGTTAAGTGTATATTAAGCAGAGCCTTCTTATACACAGTATTTGGCTTCTCACTCTCAGTAAGGTACTACATGTATAGTTAATCTAGTGGACCAAACAGTACACCATCCAATAACGGCCAAAAGAGCATTTAATGTGCATTAATAAAATGGGAACTTATGTCCTTTAAGCTTTCAGCATGCGATATCGTTTGATTGGCCAAACTCTGTTAGTTTAGGAAGTTCTATGTTTTGTTGAACCTGTGGAGTTTATACCTGCCAGTATCCCCCTTTAGAATGATTAAATCATTTTTGTAATAAATCACAGAGCCTTCTTTTCACAGAGTTTGGCCAACCTAACTGTAGATACCTTTGTGTTGCCTCACTGAAACCAGATAGGCAACACAATGTATGCTAGGCTCTGGTGTAAAGCACAGGTCTCTTGTATCAAAGGTTCTAACTCCTTTCTTCAGACCAATGCAGTAATAAAAATAGGAGGCCCCAGATGTGACACAAAATACACTTTCCGGTATACATTATCAGGGCTCTACTTTAATTTTGAGTCTAGAGTGAAACTTGGGGGGCCTTTAAACCTGCATGAATAATCCCTTTGGTTCACTTTCGATTCTAGCATTTTTTTCCTTCTATTTTAGTTGCCTTGTTTGCTTGATTAAGTTTGCCTATGATTTTGTTCTGCTGTTTTAAACCACCAAATTTATTGTCATTGGTCTATTTTTTTTCTTAAACCCACCTGCCATGAATCAGAATAGGTTTTGAGTCCTCTTCCATATTAAAAGTTGTGATAAAATGCAGCTAAACAAATCACTGATAAATCCAACTTGAATTTCCACCGATCAGGATCACGTATTTGGGAGGTGCATTTAATATGTTAGTTGGGTTAAAATACAACCTGTTATATGAAAGAGTATGAAAGGTGATATACCCAACATTTTCCTTTGAATTAGTAAGTGATTACAACATCTAGTTTGGGAACGGAATATGTATTTTAAAACTGCTGGAAAAATGTGCTTCAGTGGCAATTTTCACTGAAAAGCTTTTTATTCAATACCAAGAGGGTGCATTTACACATGTGTAGAAAGGCCACATACAATTACGACTTGTTGTGCATGTATCCAATGGTTGGCCTGTGTGCAAAGATTGGGCTTGACAAATTGATTAGCTCCCATTTATATTGCCATTACTGTTTACTTGTTGAATACTATCTTGGGCGGATCTCGGGCTGGGTTGCTTTGGAAAATAATGCTGTACCTCCCCCATACTCCCTCCCACCCCCACCCCCAACAAAAAAGAGAAGAAGAAATAAACATCATAATCCAAGGGGCTATGAATTGTCATGAATGATATTTTTTGAGTTCATTTGGGAATGAAAGGATATAGAGGATGATCAATGATTCTTCAGTTTAGTTTCATCAGAAATATTATGTTTAGTATTTTTTGTTTAATTTGAAGTCAGTGTCACTTCGTTTTAAGTAGGGGGATTATTTCAATGATTCTAGGGAAATAGGGAAGTGGAAAGAAAGATGTTTTTGTGGTTGTCCTTTAATGTGTATATCTGCCTGGATGGAAGAGAGAATGGCAAAGGACTGTAAGAGGCAGAAGTGGTTAAGAACATTTTAATTATTAATGACCTTATGAAACTCTGAAATTTTTCCTTCTTTGCATCCATGCCTGCATGTAGCACCTTGATGTTTGAAGTAGGACTTGATAAAGAATATGATTATTTTTGGGAATTTGTTCGAGTTTCCAAGTTACAAATAAATCACAAAATATTTATCAATGTGTAGTTTTCAATTTCCATGTGTACATTTTAGGGAAAGAAAATTCACTTTAAAAGTGCTTTGCATTTCATTGTTTTTTTCTTTTTCCCTTTCTGACCTTAAAACACAAATCATAGATCTAGTAACTGCAGGAAATAGTAAGATTTCATAAATTAGGGTCACATTAACTCTTCAATTTCAGGAATAGAGTTTAATTATTTGCCAGCACATCAATATAGTATCATGAGTAGTACCTCCCCCCCCCCCCAAACAAACAAACAAACAAACAAAACAAAACACGCACACCAAAGAACAAACTAACACTTTAAAGCCATTCAATTTATCTTACAGATAAAAATGATCCTTAATGTTTTGGATTTTTAATCACTAAAACTGAAATTTATTTGTGATAAGAGAGTCCCATATGTGTACTTTAATTACACCGTAGGAAGCAATAAGCCCTACTCTGACAATTTAATTTCTTGTTAATTACCCTGAAAAAATGAGAGGGGAAATTCCCTTTCTTATGTCGCATGCAAATGTGCAGTGTATGTTTTGCATGTGATCTGTTTCTGTGGGTGTTCAGATTGTCTTGTTCAGGGAAGTGCATTGTGAATCTACATTCCCCTGAAACAGGAACCCACTTGTGTTTAGATGCATCTGATGACTATTTTCCTAATAGAATTGTTCTCTGAAATGTTTTTATTGAAGTAATCTAGCAAATTTCTAAAGCTTTCATTTACATACACTTGCCTATTTGATAAATTTGTTGTACTTGCGTTAATTGTAAGTTGTCGTTTTTTGTTATTTTAACAGTGAAAATCAGAAACGGCTTATTTTCCCCGCCCTATGTTAGGAAGGTGCTAATATACAGTTGTCATCATTAAATCATTTATTTCATTTATGTAATTCATTAAAAAAAAAAAATTGATTTGATTGGTAGGACTACAGTGTACCAACAATTTTGTGCCTGTTATGTTTTGATGCTGAGCTTTGATCGACCTAATTTCTAATGATCTTGATTTCATTGACATTGCTGCCTTTTTATTGCTACTTTAAGCCATTACAGATGAAACATCTGGGGCCCTATTCAATTCAGTACGTGGATTAAGCAAGCATTTTACTTTCACAAGCCAACTTTAATGCAAATTACTGATAAGCATCCTGACGTCACATGGTCAATAAAAATAAAGAGTGCAGTTAATGTGTCGCACTAAATAGGGCTAATATAATTGTGCTCAACTTATGATGACTCCGTATGAAAACCATGAGCCTGCCAATCAATGCTTCCAAAATAATTGGCTTAAGACTGCTAGGGAGCTATCTTAAATTTAGAGTAAGATACTTAGCCAGAAGCAACAAATGAATACTGAAGTTGGCTAAGTATTTTATCTAAGCTGAAAACCGAGTAAAATACTCATATTTCTGACTTAGGTATTGAATTGAATATCGG
The DNA here is from genome assembly GCA_035222895.1 of Strongylocentrotus droebachiensis. Taxonomy (NCBI): domain Eukaryota; kingdom Metazoa; phylum Echinodermata; class Echinoidea; order Camarodonta; family Strongylocentrotidae; genus Strongylocentrotus; species Strongylocentrotus droebachiensis. Next base: position 123,022 of record JAVYIG010004920.1, read on the forward strand.
CCCAGACTTGCTGTGACTATATCATGCTCTCGCAGAGTTTCTTTGCAAGTCCATTTCACTGGCAGAAATTATTCAAGCTTTGCATTCATGTGCCATTATGTTTTGTTTTTTTTTCCTCAAAAAATTTCCTTTTTGTGTTTGCCACGCGAAGGGAGCCATAGGAGGGGCAGGAGAGGTGAAGCGCTTATTTCAGTTCAATCTGCATGGTTTCATACCTGTTTTCTATGTTCATGTCTCGTGTATGATTTTGAATTGTTGAAATATCTTATGATTTCAGGCATGAAAGTTTATTGTTTTTTAGCATAGATACAGGTCGAACATCTTAGTTGGTCTTAAACAGAACTAGTTTATTGTACATCCCCTACCTTCCCACCTTTACTCACAAACAATTTGTATGCTAACTTCAGTTGATTAGTGTTTCACCAGTATAGATATACCCCTTCCCCCGTTCCTACCTGTTATACATGTAGATGTACCCTTCAATATTGTTTTAAACACATGCTAATATTACCGTTCATGAATTGGTTTTTCTCCCTTTTTTTCATTCATATTTTCAAATTTTAAGTCAGCAGTTGGGTAGTTTCCCTATTTTATTGTCATTCTAAGATTTATTTTGTTAAGATTTGTTCACAGTAGTTATATCCGTACCCCCAGAGAAACACGCTGATGATGTAAGGGTCAGCGTTATTTAAAAACATTTCATTCTTTTTTAGTAATATTTTGTTCACATTTGTTTCTTTTTTAATTTTGGAAACTTGGTAATTTCTTTTTAGTGTGAAACATGCATGCTAGCGATCCTCTTAGTATTTTTTTTTTGAGGGAATTAAATGGTACGTTGTTGATTACATTGACGTGTATGTTATTTTAGGGGTAGTGTCGAGAATTTTTTGTTTGTAATTGTTTAAAAAAAACATAGACCTTAAAGACCCTTGACATAGCCAAGTTAACCTCGATATGATCGTTTTTATTTTTATATCTGAGTTTGCATGTATCTGTATTTGGTAGTTCTGAGCATAAGGGTTGTATGGGAATACTGATTTGGGTTAGTACTAGCATCTTTTTAAGAGCAAGGTTTATTAGTAATTGGCCTACATATGTATCACTTTTGTACGTGTATTTTTAATAACAGACTTTTGATAGATCAATACTTAAATGCCAAGAATACTGGGACTTCATATTCCTTTTCTCTGTTAACTTATTTAGACAGTGCATCTTATAATGCTATTCCATCCTTCAACATAAAGTAAACAAAGACCTTTTTTTAGTCCATCTGGTTTATTTGTCTAGATGACTAAGATTTTAACTCTTCAGTTGCTTTGGGTTTATGAGTATTGATATAGCATTCTAGAATAGAATACAATTGATCCCATCCTTCTTCAATGAGAAAGTACAGTATATCTTCTTGATTTAGAGCAACAATCAATAAGATGAACATTCAATCAGGGTTGGTTATAGGTATGGTAGATAATCGTCTAAAATATGAACATACTTGCCAACCACATGGCAAACATTTGCCTAATAATATTCAACCAAAGCATAACATTTCAGTTTATGTCATAGCATTTCCTTCTGTTCAAAGGAGTGTTAATGTAAGAAAACGACTTACGGCTACATGTACACAAATATTCACATCTGTCTGAGATATACGAGAAGATGTACTTGGTAGTAGAGAAGAATACATGCATTTACATGTAGGCTCTTGTATTATTAAGTCTCAGTGGACATACAACATAAATAAACTACAAAATGTAGGAGCACTTTTGATACCCATAGTTTAGAGTAGATGTATGTCAGAAAATCAGGTTTAATGTTTGATAACATTGACCATGCATGCATCTTGACTTGATTTGAGTGCTTCAGTGTCATTGTTTTGTCAGTAACTGCTAGATGATGAGTTACATTATCAGTGATGTAGATATAAATGAATCTTTTATGCGTGAGGGCATTTTGACACCCTTCCATGTTGAAATCAATGCATGCTGCATCTTCCCCCCTCTCCCTTATTCCCACACCCTGAGGTACATGAGACCCCACTCGCTCGGCCATTTCCCCTCCCCCTTATTCCCACACCCTGAGGTACATGAGTCCCACTCGGCCCTTTCACCCCTCCCCCTAATTCCCACTCCCTGAGGTACATGAGTCCCCACTCAGCCCTTTCTTCCTCCCCCTTATTCCCACACCCTGAGGTACATGAGTCCCCACTCGCTTGGCCCTTTCCCCCTCCCCCTTATTTCCACACCATGAACTACATGAGTCCCACTTAGCCCTTTCCCCCTCCCCCTTATTTCCACACCCTGAACTACATGAGTCCCACTTAGCCCTTTCCCCCTCCCCCTTATTCCCACACCCTGAGGTACATGAGTCACCCCTCGCTCGGCCCTTTCCCCCTCCACCTTATTCCCACACCCTGAGGTACATGAGTCCCCAATTGGCCCTTTCCCCCTCATCCTAATATAGTTCAGTCTCACCCATTAACCCCCATCTCCCCTCCATGAGTTTAATCTGAATATTCTTTAACATGTCATAATGATTATATTGGTAACAGAATCCATGATTTGAGTCATGTAATAATTTGGTCTTATTCATTCATACTCATCCCAATATCATTGTTCTTTTCTCCCCTCCCCCTCTCTTTTCAATTTCCTCTCCCATTTTTATCTTCTGTTCATTTGTTATTTGTGGTGATTTGTTGTAACAAACTACATCATTCCTTTCCGTCTAACATGTATCTCAAATGCTACGCTCTTCCTCAAATCTCCAAACTCTTGTTCACTCCTACATTTACTGCACTAAAAAACTCTTTCATTAATGACTTTTATTAACATTTTCAACTATCTTGGTACTGCCTTTCATTTCCTAACATTGAATAAACCATCAATAAACATTACTCTATATTTCTATACCTTCCTTCATTCTTTTTTCATCCGTATAAATTAATTTTCCTTATCCATTTTAACTTCTTCCGTTCTTCTTTCCTCCTTTACCTCATTTCTTTCCGATAATTTCTGACTATCTTTGTATCCAATGTTCATTTACTATCTTAACTCTGACCATGTTTTATGTTTGACATGTCATTTCCAAACCCCCTTTCAAAATATATCTATATCTATTTTCCCAAACTATACTGTACCCCCATACCCATACCTTCCCCACCACACCCCACTCCCCCTCCCTCAACCCATCTATTATTACCCTTCTCTCCCACTCCTTCCCCTTCACATATGTGTTCTTACCTTCATTCCCCATTCATTCGTGGTCATTCATAAATGTATGTGTGTGTGCGTGTATAATACAGCGGCGAGTGTCAAGAAAAAAGCGCCCCCTCCCCCCGTGGATTTGGGCCACAAGAGAACTTCATCCGACCCTCATGCTTTCAATAGCACACCCCCTAAGCCACCTGAAAGGATCACATCCATACGCGACCAGGGTACGTCAACCAGATTATTTCTCTCTCTACTTTTTATGCATGAGTATTCTGCACTCACGGTTGTGCGTGTTGTCTTTGGGCATCTTGTGTTGTGATCATGAAAACAGTGCACGAGAAGAAAATTTGCAGAAGATTTAGAACCAGCATTAGCTGCTGAGCTAGGTAGCCTTTGAAAAGAGCCTTTCTACTTTGATATAAAGGGCTACAGTACTCTCAATGCATATGTGCATGGTCTGTGCTGAAAGTAAGAAGCAAAGCTGTGAGTTCATTTGTATATTTTAACCACAGTCTCTTTATTGATGAGCAAACTTGCTAACTGGGAGGTGGCATAAAATGTCTGAATATAAGGGATGTATGAGATACTGTAAGACCTACTTCCAGAAACTTTCACGACGTGACACTGTCGGGTATCGTTTATGAGGATGACCATTTTCACATCAACAAACTGTTGCGAAATGCAAGAAGTTTAGTGTAGATTCAGATTTTACGGCATGAAACTTCAGCAAATCTGAACCACTCGCAAAGTGAGAACATTTCATGCGCGCAAACATTTCTGGTTTTATAGTAAGAAAGCTTACGCTCTGGAGTCTGCAAGCTCAGAACACCCTTGGTCTACCATTGGAGTACCTAAGCAGGGGGGTGTTTCACAAAGATCCTAAGTTGAACTTATCTCTAAGTTGGACTTAGCAATTATGGAAAGCCATTAGCATCCTTGAAAATGTTTTGTAAAAGTTATTTTAAAAGGCATTAAATGTTGATTCAAATCAGTCATGGGAGATTTCATGTTTTTCAAGTGGAATTTATGAAAAGTCAAAAATACTTGAATTTTGTATTTTGAATATATCTCGTTGTAAGGCTACAAATGGCTCTCCATAATATTTAAGTCCAACTTAGAGTTAAGTTTGACTTAAAATTTGTGTGAAACACTCCCCTGGTATTGTTAAAAGCTAATGCAGAGAGGGGGAGGGGGAAGGGGGGGTATCAAGTCTGCCGCATAGCTACTTGATAGAGATAGTTACGCCATTGGAAGTTGCTCCGATTTACTAGTCGGTCATTTCATTAAGCTCCAAATAGTTCCCTCACATTAAAGATTGTAGGTGTAGTGGGAGGGAACTATTTGGAGCAACATGATTTACTGTATGACCGCACTTGCAAAAGCATAGATGTGCATGTGTCACAACTATCGCTTTCAATACGCTATTGTTTCTTGGCTTGTGGGGAGTGGATTGCTGTCCTAACAAAAACATGCATGACCTGTTGAGTGTGTAGTGATAGCAGTGTGTCTAAAATAGATTTGTTTGATTGTGGCATCATTAATTTCCATTTTAGGGCTAAACAGATGCTCTTTTAAATGCAAAAGACGAAATGATAAGAAAACAAAAAAATCCCAGGCATTTGTTTTGACCTTTTAAAAAGATTTTGTATTTCTTCATATTTTGCCGTGGATTGCTCTTATCGGTATTCATGTAGCATGAAGGTATGTTTCTGTAGAATCCTAGATGCTGCACGCAACATTCTGGCATGATCGTCAAAGGAGTCGTAATTCAATTTAGAATATCAGATCAATGTTTAGTGTTAAAAAAGTGAAAAAAGTAGTGTTTTCAATAAGTATATCAAATTATGTTTCTACCACAGGAAGGAAAAAAATCGTAAAATTGTAGACATTGTATTGAATTAGAGGAATAGTTTTGAAGAAATGTCATACCTTTGTGACTTTCCATATAATCTTACTTCCCTTTTATCTTTTGGATTTACATGTATTTATGAACATATAATCTAAATTTTATTAGAGTACCTTTAATCAGGCTATTATTTCTTATGGATTGTTTTGTAAATCATACCCCGTTTTGGATCGTGTGTGAGACCATTGGAAAGATTTTACAACACAAATTTAATCAAATTGAGTGCATGTGAAAAGGAGTTTTAATTATATGCACATAGCTATTCAATTCATGCATGAGCTATTTGGAGAAATACAGATCAATTAGCATGCTGATCCAAAAGAAAAGAATTATAAAGAAATATGTTTTGAAATTTAACTTGATAATTCAAGTATATGTAAGAGTACATACCTGCCAACCACTCCGATTTAGGCGGAGTTACTCCGCTTTTTTCATACCCACTCCGAATTCCGATTGCATGCCTCAAAACTCCGATTTTTTGTAATTTTAAAATATTTTTAAAACAAACGACTGTTGCATAAGACTAAAGCATAACACAGCACTTTGAGTTCACTCCAGGCCATAGAATCTCGTAAAGACGAATCTTTCATTCTTGAAATTTTAACCCTGTGTAGTCAACTAAAATACAAGGGCACCCAGGTTTATTTCGAATGGATTCCCAGTCACTGTGGTCTACAACACAATGAGATAACAGATAAGTTTGCTAAAGCAGGACTAAATAAAAATATAGAAATTAACAACGCTCTTACCAGAGCAGAATCAAATTATGTTATAAAGAAATACTACACAGAGATATGGCAAAAAAGATGGAATGAAACATTATCCCCCCTACGGGAAACGCAAACTCTAGTATCAAAAACATTTGTGTGTTACCTGAACAACAGATATCATGAAACTATTCTTCATCGCCTAAGAATGGGAAACTTAGGTCTAAATGAAAATCTTTTTGAGTTGAATCAACATGAGACCGGTCATTGTCCAAACTGTGAGCACCAAAAAGAAACAGTTAAACATTTTTTATGTAAGTGCCCACTCTTTCTTATAGAGCGAGCCATGCTTATAACAGAATCTGGAATAGAAAACGAAGAAGTAATCCCAATACTCCTGAAATCAACAGATATTAATCACCAACAGGCTTTGGTTAACTTCATAGTTAGATCTAAAAGGGTACACCTGTACCCCTACTAACCACCTTGCACCGCACATAATTATTTGAGCCCAATATGTTTCGCTTTTTATAGTGAGTATACATGTACATGAAGAAGAAGAGTGAGAAAGAAGAAAAAAAAGAAGAAAAAAAGAAATTAGAAGAGAGAACTGTCTATATTAACGTTTAAAATCTTCATGTATCATGATCTGTTTTTTATTTGGTTTTCGGTCAAAATTTTGAAGAAACGCGGTGGAGACGACTAGACATATTGGTGGACGTCGGAGGGCCTAGGCTCAGCATTAGGCTGAGTTGAGAAGCTTGACACAACGTACCGTGTCCGAGTTGGTCCTTGGGCGTCCTATATAGCCGATAAGCCTTCTGCTCGCCAGCCACTGAATTCTTCATCATTAAATAAAAATTAGCTTTTAAAAATCCAATTTATCCAAATCTATATATCAAAAAAAGTAAATCTAATTTTAAAGGAATAAAAATCCTGAGAGAAGAGGCGTAAATATTCACTTCTGAATGAAAAACGCCTATAAATTAAAACAACAACAACAACAACTGATAACCAGATCACGCCTTACGGGGAAACGATAAACATAAGTACTTTATATAGCGAACGCCGCCTTATCACATAGCCTCCGCACACAGCGCTGCATGTCGCACGCATTCACTCATAGGTTCACTGAATTTGACTACACTGGATAGACACTTTCGCGCACATGGTCCGTCCGCCGCCATCTTGTTTAATTCCAAAACAACACGGCCGCTACGTATGCTACGTGCGTTCGTGCCTTTTGAGGGGAGCATGGGGGTAGATGATCGTGCGCATGGCGCCCGCAATATAGTAGCGAAGACTTCGGTGATTCAGCGGGCGCATTACATTGCGGTATACGGTGTGTTGTTGTTCATGAACGCCGGGGCCTAGCGGCCTGGGCTGTATGGTGTGTCTGTGGTACTGGTGAGTGTACGTGTGCGTGTGTAGAATACGAGCTCTGCCATTTGACTGTGGATTCGAATTTGCCATTCGACGCTTGAACGAGGTGTTTTCTTCCTGAATATTATCATGGATTCACTCAAAAGAGCGAGTACCCGAGAAGGAGATCCTTTGACTGGAAACAGATTTTTAAAAACGTTTTTATGCACATCTTTATTTTGGACTTGAATATGGTAGGTTCGAAATGCAGTAAGAGTGATTGGGTGTTTGTGTACGTTTTGCGCGAAAATTATGCTGCGGTGTCTTGCGTTACGGAAAGACCCCCATTTGTTACGGACAAATATGGTAAATGTTACTGACAGCCATCCTATAGGGTTGGCATCTCTGCCCCCCCTCCCCCCAATCTACGGGCTACTACCCCCCCCCCCCCCCCCCAATCTACGGGCTACTACCCCAATCCTTCGGTGGTTCGCGACCTCGTAGTCCATCCAGAAAAATTTACTCCTAATTTCTCTTGTCTCAGGTTGGCAGGTATGGAGTAGTGAGACTAGAACAATATCATGTGATCTTGAACTTACATGTAAAGGCATATCATTTTTTTTGGGTTTATTTATTCATATCTATAAGGATATGGGTACCGTTTGCATTTGAATATTTTCAGCACAAAGTTCGTAAAAATTAATTTAAAAGATGAATCATTAGCAAGACATTTTGACATACCTCATTATTTGAATATTGTGATAAATAGAGATGCTGTGATAAGTCATTTTACATAACAAATAGAGGCAGAAAAGCCTTAAATGAAAAATTAAAAGGATTTTGTGAAATCATGATAGACTAATAAATCTAATTATTCTCAATATTCCAGTATTAGATGATAATTTCCAAGTTTTAAGTTGTAAATTAAGTCATTTGAGTTTTAGTACTGAAATGCATTATGAGAACAATATTTTCACAAGATATCATATTACAGGGGAAAAGGGGGGGGGGGGGGGGGGTTGGGGGGTTGGCTCATCTGAGTACACATATTTTGAAATAACCTATCTTCAGGTATTAAATTAAGTGGTTCAAAATTGTCGCGTTATTTATAGCGAACTGTAATTCTTTGTTTTGTTTGTTGAAAATTGCACATGATCAGTAATACTTCTTTTTGCAAATTCCAAGAGTTGCCCCTAATTTATAGCATTTTGTTCTTGTAAGGTACTGTATGGCTATGTGTCTTGTCATTGTGATGCATGGTGTAAGTAGAATTAGAATTCTCCATACCTGATGTGTGATTGTCGTGGGATACTTTATGTTGTGATTGAGATGATAAAGACTGAATTCACAATTAAGGGTAAGTTGTGGCATGCTAGCTTGTGTGGAGAATCATCAGTAGGAATGTCTTTTAGTCTATCAAACCTGCATAAAATATATATCTTGATTTTGCATATTGCATGTCAATGTGCTTCCAAAGTGCTTTGAAAATGATTAAGTAAGCTCACCAATTATTACATTCATGAGCAAACCTGCCAGGTACTCAATTAAGACCCGGATCTTGAGTGGCAAAAGTAGATGTAATGTTTTTGATTTGATTTAATTTGATCTTCTTCTGCATTCATGTAAGTACACAGTTTTTCAACAATAATAATATAAAGTACAATAAGTATTTTTCTGACAATGAATCATAAAAGAGCAAATATATATATATATATATATGAAAATTGTTATTTTCAAAAACGAAATGATAAACTGTCATAAATACTAAATATCCTCATACATAACATTCTTTGCGGAAGAAGGACTGTCATTTTAAGCAGATTGCTTGATAATACGACAGCCCCAGTTTGGTTTCCTTCTAGGTAAGCCTCCATATGTAAAATGTTAGAACATGGATTAGGATTGATGGGTTTGGGTTGCAATTAGATTTAAGATTAGGTTTAGGTTAGGTCGATAGTTAGGGTTAGGTAGTATGTTTTGTGGGGTTCGTGGTTGAATTGTTAAATTTGAAAAGTGCTTGGAATTTGGCAAAGGACCAAAAGTTGCTGGAGCATAGTAGTGTTGCGCAATAATAGGAAAGATGTGCTTCAGACTATATTGAATATACAGCATGAATTGAGGGTTCTTTTAAGTAACGATTTGTAATTAAAGTCATAACTTTTAACCATTTACAGTATTTCAACTATTAATGACTAGAATTACTGATTGCGCAACACTACTATGCTCCAGCAACATTTGGTCCTTGGCTAAATTCTAAATTCCAAGCACTTTTCAAATTTAACAACTCAACCACGAATAGTTATATAAAGTGCCGTAAATGGTTAATTGTTATCTATGGGTAAAGTGTGCTCGGAGCTATACTCAATATTACCGGTAAACTTACATTAAGGGTTATTTAACCTAACTTCTACCATGTCCTTTCCATGGGTGTTTCCCACGTATTCGTTTATGACTGTATCTTGGAAAACTGCTTTAATAAGTACTACAGTGTATTGAAATTAGCTATGAGATTTGGCTCTGAAATTGCTTGGTTGGTTGGTTGGTTTTTACCTGACGGCTAGAAAAGCATGTGTATGCTTTTAAGTAAGCCACCAGGGGACCAATGGCTTTATTCCTCTCCATGGGATCTTGTAATGAGGATCAATGCCTTATCAGAAGGCACAAGCGCATCGCCTTGGTTTCAAAACTTTGAACCTCCTGGTTACGATGCCACTGCCCTCCCACTGAGCCATCGTGCTTCTAATCATCTGTCTCTGGGCCAACATTTCATCTCACCTGTCATAATATTTTCATTTTTTTTATAATCTCAGTTTATAGCATTCCATCTTTATGTACATACACAGTACCCTACCATGCCAATTTTAGCGGAAGTACTCATGGTTCACCCTCCAAAATATTGCTAATATTTTGCAAATTTCATGACTGTGTACCATCTTCACTAATTCTCTGCACCAAGTAAAACATTTCTAATCCTTTTAAAACTTTCCCCTTTAACGATGTATCCATTGTCCAATAACCATCTATGCTAAATCAGTGCTAGGTTTTTGCAGATTTAGTTAACATTTGCAGCAGCAAAATACTTTATTGCACTCACAGTATTTCAACACCATAGCTAAATGCTTCTTGAATTTAAATGTAAATTAATCTTAAATGTCTCTTGTAAATCTGATCATGCATTGTCATGTCACTGTTTGTTCTATTGTACATCTTGTATGATCCTCTGTAGATTTCTTGCAACGTTGGTCTTCTTGGATAGATCCATCAGGTTTGATTGCATTCTTTGCTTATCTTGCAGTCAATCTCATGAACTTGCGCTCTCTTTATCATTCATACTGTATGAATAATGGCAATGCCTGCCTAATGCTGCATACTAATGTATTTAATGAATTGATTACATTCCTGTCATCAGTGCTCAGAGAACGCATAAAGTTTGCTCCTGTGATCTGGGCCCTGTTGCATAAAACTTACCATTGATGGTAACTTTGCCATCAATGGCAACTACCATGGTAACAGGGCTCAACAGCCAATCAAAATCAAGGTTTCCATTGTAATTACCATTGATGGCAAAGTTACTATCAATGGTACTGTTTTGTGCAACGGGGCTCTGGCATTGCTCCGTCGACAATTGCTCTCAGCTTTATATGTATTATCAAAAGTAAAGGATCAGGCTTGGGGTTGCAACTTTGCTGTAGGTTAAGTATACTAGAGTTAAAGAGAAGGTTGAGTTCTGGGAAGAGGTGAAAAATAATTTGTGAGCGTTATCATTTTTATTATGCAAGTGTGGAAGAACATCAGATAAGACATGTTCCTTGAAAAGCATGGCTCTTCAAATGCCTTTATATTCTAAATATGTCATGTAACATCGTAAAACTCGGGGTAGGATTTTTACGCCACGTGTTCGTGTAGTCTCATATACATCTTTCTGTGTACAGTGTTTGTAACTTTACCAAGACTTGGCCAAATTTCTTATCATTTTGATGATTCCAGAACCTTGCAATACACACAAATTCTTATATGCTAGATGATCAACCTTTTTTGGTCGATTCCACACCGTTTCTTTCACAATGTAATTGCATGACCAGAACTCAACTTCATCTTTAATATTAAGGTAAAGATGGAAGGTAAGATATAGCATTTTGTCTAGGGTTGAAGTTAGGCATTCAGTTTGTGTAGGAAATTACCATGGAGCGATTGTCACAGGAGGATATGTCCTACAACCGTTTGATCCATCTCCATTCTCCTTTCTTCATGGAGCTACCTTCTTATCCAGAACACAGGCAGATTTATTTCATATTTTTACTCAGGCGTCAGTGATAATTTTTCAAGTATTAGACATTCAGGAATTTGGGTTTCTTTCACAGTCAAATCTATCTATTTAAATACATTATTATCTCATGAGGAACAAAGTATTTGTTGCAGAAATTAAAAATTAAACCAGGCTTGAAATATTGACCATTTAAAAATACAACTCTCTAAGTATTAGCCCATCTTAGCCAGAGGTTTCTGTTACAATCAGTGTCAGTTGTCCAAGCGTGAGATAATAAGGCCAAAATTGTCATTTACAATCAGACCCCTCATTGAAGAATTAGCAAATCAGGGACAAAGATTTTGTTAGAATAAGTTTCAGCTTTCAAAGTACTTTGTATTACCTGTAGTCAATCTGGAACAAAGGTTTCTGTTACAAACACAGCTGTCCAAGTACTTTGTATAAGCCAGTCAGAGACAAAGGTTTCTGTTGCAATCAAACACGGCTACCCAATCAGGAGCAAGGGTTTTTGTTGCAATCAAACACAGCTATCCCAGTACTTTGTATTAGCCAATCAGAAGTAAAAGTTTCTGTTACAATCAGAAACAGCTACCCAATCAGGGACAAAGGTTTCTGTTGCAATCAAACACGGCTACCCAATCAGGAGCAAGTCTAGGGTTTCTGTTGCAATCAAACACAGCTATCCCAGTGCTTTGTAGTAGCCAATCAGAATCAAAGGATTGGCTAACAATCAGATACAGCTGTCCTATCAGCCAATAAGGAACAAAGCTTCTGTAACTTGTTACATCCAAACAAAGCTTTCCAAGTCCACTATATTGGCCATCGGGAACAATGATTGATGTTAGTTTTCAAACACAGCTTTCAAAGTTCACTGTATTAGGTAATCAGGAGTAAAGGTTTCTGTGAAAATTAACCACGGCTATCCAATTTCTCTTTATTAACCGATCAGGAACCGAGATTTTTGTTACAATCAAACACAGCTGTCAATGTCCACTGTATTAGTCAATAAGCAGCAAATATTCTGTTGCATTCAAACTCAGCTGTCCAAACACAAGTCAATCAAGATTAAGTATACTTGTGCAAGCACTTTGCTTAAGTTTTTACCATGATGGTAAAGTTATTTGTCACCGTTAGTTTAGATGATTTCAAATCGTCTAATCAGTAGGATTCAGGTATATGTACAAAATGAATTCACCTCTGATAATTTTGTGTTTTCATTCTGGATTTAATTTATTTCTTTTCCCAACCATGGCTCTGTCTTTACCCGCAATGTTATACAGTACTACTTCATTGTATGTTTTAATGAGGAATCAAGTATAAAGCAATATTTTGCATGTATATTATTTTCCAACTTTTTCTCTTTCGTTTCACATAATGTTTTCTCATATTTCTTTTTCTTCAAATGAAATGGTTGAATGTATTGATACATGTACAGTATGTATGGCTGGTTAAAAATCAATTCAAAGAGTCAAATTTTTCATTGTACTATTGTACCCTTTTTTATGAACTGTTTCCTTTTTTCATCAATATTTTTTCCCTCCATCAGTAACACAGCATATTAAGATTACCTGGAAGGGTCTTTGTTTAAAATCAATATCACTATGTTTATTACTGTATATTGAAGACATCTTGCATTTTTAGCATTTGATATCACAGGTTCATTGACCATTTTAGTAGTTAGGCCTACTAATGATCATTAGCATTATGTAAGCAATCATTTTTACCTTTTTGTTTGTTTTTGCATATATTTATTTGCCTCTTTCTAGCCACCTTAGGTACTGAAGTACCAGAAGCAGGTAGAAATACGATTCATTCTTTTGCTTTATTATTTAGGAAAAACAATTATTGTAACCATCGTGGCATATATTCATTTAAGTATCTGCATTTATTTTCTTCTTTCAAAATATTTCTTGGATTTGTTTGGTACTGGTGAGCAATTAAAAACATTGGTGCTTTCTCTATCATATTAAAAATCAATCTTTGGAGGCTGTGGTGAAATAACCAATCTATATATGCATTATCGGTATTAAGATAAATTTGAACCAATATTTAGTGAAATGTCTGAAGAAAAAAATATATAAGCTTTACATGTACATTAAGATATTTATCCATATTTTTTTTTTTAAATCACTCCAAGAATAATAGTATAATTTAGAAGGAAAAAAAAAAACGCCTTTCATGTAAATGTACAGTTATTGGTGATCATTTCACTGAAACTTGTGTTTTTCAAGCAATATAATGCATTATTTAGCATCTTCTATTCTTTATTTAGATCTGTAGTGGGATATTTTTAATAGTAGATGTGCCTTTGAGCATCAGCTTTAAGTGAACTATGAGCTTACTTCATATATCATTCAATGATTCAATGATTCAAATTTTTTATTACTGGGATTTTTATATTATACAACATTTACATTTATATTTTTCTTTGTATTAAGGAATGCCTTTATTTTCATTGCATTTCTGCTAACATAGTGCAAACCTCATATTCTTATATTCATAAACTGAGCTGGATAGTTCCAATATTTAAAATATACGGGATACTGCAAACTTTTAAAAATTTGTTTTATGCTTATTGCATCAATGAATTATCAAGTAGACCAGATAAGATAATCATATTAATAGCATCTTTAACAATATGGATATTTTTTAATGCAAGATATGCTGTTGATAACACCTGTAGCTAGAGCTGATGGTCTTTATTAACATTTCACAACAATTGTTTTGCTCTATGTAGATTGAACAATGTACAATCTCCAAAGTATCTACTTTTCATCGAGCTCATGATTTAAAAAAAGATAATACAAACAAGAATGTTTTTAAGTCTTGCATTGGTACTGTTCCTGTAGCAGTGATTACTGGTATATATTTTAAAATTTGTATTTATATATTTTAATTTTTTATATTCGCTAAGTAAAGAAATCTTATCATTCATAAAGCAATACATCAGTTAGTAGAGCTCTGTCTGATTCAAACAAACAAAAGAAACAATTTTTCCTACTCAATATAGCCCATGACTATTCATATTACTTGGTACATGAACTTGTTTTTTCTTCTTTTTTCCCCCATAAATTTTCAAAGTAGTTATCATATTGTTATTTGGGGTCATGGCTTTGGGTAAAAGGTATCATCCAGGAGTTTACCATTGAAAATATATATATTACCATTTCCATATTTACTGGAACACGATCGCAAAGACCTTCAAGAAATCAACTCAAGGGCGATTTTAAAGACCTATTGTATGTCCCATAGAAATCTCAGATAAAGGTGAGTTCTGGTCATCCTATTGCATTGTGAAAGAAAAGGTGTGAAATGAATTAGAAAAAGTTGATCATGTAGCATCTAAGTATTGGTGTCTACTGCAAAGTTCTGGAGTCATCAAAATCATAATAAATTTAGTCCAGTCTTGGTAAAGTAACAAGCACTGTACACAGAAGGATGTATATGGGACTACACAAACGGTGTCGGGGCTACTAACCTTGATTTCCTAATCTTTCTATATCATTATTCAGCCAGTAAACATTTTATAACAAAATTGTTTGGCAAATGACATTTATTTGTAATCTTGAACGTTCAGTGTAATTTTTTTTTATTCTGTGAGCATTCATTTAAAAAACAAAAACAAACCAGAACTCACCTTTATCTTTTATCTTGCATAAGATATCTTTGTAATGTATGCCCAGTTCAAATGATGATGGACAAGGTTCTTGAAATTTCCTTTGGTTGATTTTTTGAAGTCTTAGAGATTGTGTTATTGCGACAATGTAGGCAAAGAAGCAAGTTTTGTGGGTTTGGAAATTTTTTCCTTCTTGAGATGCATTACTTGTTATTTTTTAAGCCCCACTGCACTACTCATAGCTTCTTGCGCCCTCTATATAGCAAATAATGCCTAATTGGTGACCATTGGTCCCCCATTATCCCCTTTTTCTTATGTTAATTGAGAGCTGATTTGATGAGATAATCACCTGTTGGTGACCATGGTGGAAGGTCTAATCCCCCTGGACAAACTAGTGTAGAGGGGCTTTAAGATGCATGTAGCTGTAAACTTAAGTTAACTAACACAAATTTTCTGTTGATATGATAAGAAGTTATCATACAGCTTTGTTATTACGGTACCTTGTAGTGCTCTCTGTGCCATTCCAGTTACACTAATATTTTTGTTCCAAAATAAAACCAATATTGAAATAAAACAAAATTATTATTTTTTGGATGCAAGTAGTTCATATGAGCAGATAATTGCTATTACATGTAGTTTCTGAAATGGGCTAAATGGGATAGTTAATTATTCACTGGTAAACCTTAATATTGGTTCTTTAATTACTGCTGTTTTCATTTAGTATGATAATGAGATAGTGTTAAAAAATACATAGGGGCTCAGGGCGAATTAGCCCCCGAAATGCCAAAAAGAGCCCACAAAAGTCATAAAAGAGCCCCCAAAAATTTGCATAGAGCTCAATGCAAAACAAATTAAAGAGTGTTATTTTCACACAAGCAAGCTTGAAAAGTAGCCCCCAAATTTTTAAAGTATTTTTTTCCCTGGTTAATCAGATCACATGATATGATTTTATTGATGTAAATATTGTGTGGATAGCATATCATATCCATGGCCAGTAAGCCTTATCATTAGGAAAACAAAACACAATTCCTGAGAAATAGTATATAAAGTAAACTGATATGACATCACTAAAAAAAGAAAAGACAAATAGAGTGATTTGCTTTTGTTGCTGGTAACAGGAAGTCCTCCTGGTATCCCATTTCTCATTTAAATGAGAGAGAAGTAAGATGCTGATATGTATGCCTTGAAGACATACAAATGCTGCAACTTGTATTTTTGTTTGTAGTTCTGCCAGTGGGTTTTAGAAGACATCATAAAATATAAAAGTTGTTTGTCAGCACCTAATGGTGTTGCAGTTAGGAGTTCTGCATTTTACATTTAGATTAAAAAATGATCATTGCTGATGTTCATGCTTTTACAATGAAATTCTGCAAATTTTGCAAACTTGTTGGTTGTTTTCATATAAACTATTTGGTTCATGCCTATATGATTGATGAAGATTAAAAACATTTGGAGAGGGAACTCTGGAATCTTGCCCCTGTGTTTTGATGGACAGGCTGTGCCCAAAAGAAAGCAATAATTTCTATTGTCCCAGTTTCTCATTTGCCAGTCTAACTAAGTGAGTGAAGTGATCATCTAATAGCAGTAGATGGTTGAATATTATATGAATCTTAAGCTTTGCTTTATTATGAAATAAAGTAGTATAAAGGGAAGAGGCTTGTTTGAAAAGTTGAAAAAGGCATGGTAAGTGAATTGTAGCTACTCTCTTGCAAAGTTTAGTACAGTTAGTTTAAGTTGTGTGTATTTGAGATAAAGTAAGGGAGAGGGAGAGGGAGAGGGAGAGGGAGAAAGAGAAAAAGAGAGAGAGAGAGAGACAGAGACAGAGAGACAGAGAGACAGAGACAAATACAAAGAGAGAGAGAAAGAGAGAGAAAGAGGGATTATATAATGTGAGAAATATGAAATGTAAAGGAAAACAACAACCAAATCAATTGTTTTTATTCCCCTTTCTATTTTAATCTTGTGTATACTGTCTTGTAATTGCAGTTAGCAATACAAGTACATGTTCTTTATATGCAGAATCCTGATGTATGCATTATGTGGCATCTTACTCTAGTAATGTGTATCTATGTTTCAAGCTATAAAAGTGAAAGAGAGACGAGATTTTATCTTGCATGCATATAGCAATATGTTTGACTTTCTTTTCATGTTTTTTTTCTTCTAGCCAAACCATCAGATTCTACTTCATCTTCATCATCTTCCGCACCGCCTCCAATCCCAAAGTCAAACAGCCAAGTAGAGCAGATGAAACAGTTCCTTGCGTAAGTAGTTCTTCTCCTTCTCCCTTTTCTTCTTCTTTCCTTCTTCTTTTCCTTCTTCTTTTCCTTCTTCTTCTTCTGCTATATGATCTTCTTCTTTTCCTTCTTCTTTTCCTTCCCCTTCTTCTTCTTTCCTTCTTCTTTTCCTTCTCCTTTCCTTCTTCTTTTCCTTCTTCTTTTCCTTCTTCTTTTCCTTCTTCTTTTCCTTCTTCTTTTTCTTTTTCTTCTTCTTCTTCTTCATCTGCTATATGATCTTCTTCTTTTCCTTCTTCTTTTCCTTCTTCTTTTCCTTCTTCTTTTCTTTCTTCTTTTCCTTCTTCTTTTCCTTCTTCTTTTCTTTCTTCTTTTCCTTCTTCTTTTCTTTCTTCTTTTCCTTCTTCTTTTCCTTCTTCTTCTTCTTCTTCTTCTCCTTCTCCTTCTTTTCCTTCTTCTTCTTCTTCTTCTTCTTCTTCTTCTTCTTCGTCTTCCTCACCTCATTTTTCTTCATCATCATCTTCTTCACCTCCTCCTTCTCCTCCTCGTCTCCCTCCTCTTCCTCCTACTCTTTCTTTTTCTTCTTCTTCTTCTTCATCTGCTATATGATCTTCTTCTTTTCCTTCTTCTTTTCCTTCTTTTCCTTCTTCTTTTCTTTCTTCTTTTCCTTCTTCTTTTCCTTCTTCTTTTCCTTCTTCTTTTCCTTCTTCTTCTTCTTCTTCTTCTTCTTCTTCGTCTTCCTCACCTCATTTTTCTTCATCGTCATCTTCTTCTTCACCTCCTCCTTCTCCTCCTCGTCTCCCTCCTCTTTCTCCTACTCTTTCTTTTTCTTCTTCTTCATACATTTCTTCGTATATTTCTTGTTAATGTATTTCTTCTCTTATCCTTTCTCTCCCTTTTACCTTTTTCATTCATCTTACAGGCAAAGCAATACAAAATAAAACAAATAATTAGCTTCTCTGTTCTCTTTTCTTGTACTCTGTAGACTTTTCTCTATACTGTTCCATCCTGATCCAGTAGTCTTGTTGAGGCTCATTATTTATAGATCTAATCATTCTTAATCAAGCTAAATTAACTGCAATCATTTATGAAGAGAGAATTAATCTAACCTGTATGCAAATTGAAAAATGTACATTAGAATGAGCAGGGATGATAATTTAACCTCAACTACATCTAAAGCCTCGGTCACAAATGCCATTACGAACTGCTATGAACGCCGTACGAACGATTTTCAGACAATAGAAATTAGGGAAGAAAAAAACGGAGATTCGTAAGAACGCATCGTCCGTACGAACCTTTGTGACCGTAGCTTAAGCATAGATATTCAAGCAAATCAATACTGCCTTGTGAAAATTGAGCCATCGTTATGAAATCATTAATACCGGTATGCATACATGTACCTGTTCATGTTTCATTATAATACATTTGCCTCGAGACAAAATGACTGGTCATGTTACCATGTATAGTTAAGCATACCGGTACCTACAAGTACTTCACATATTATGCGTAACAGTTGTGCTTTTAGATAAAATGAATGGCCAATAAACAATAACTATTAAAGCATGTATATATTTAGCATTATAGCTTAGCCTTGAAAAGATGGTAGCTTAGTTCCTTTTTAGTGATTGTATCTCTGTAAATTGGGAAATTTGGGAAGTTGGAAAGCCCTATGAACTGATGATGCAATACCCATTGTCTTGCAATTGCACCCAGGCATTTCAATGTATTCCGTACTCACAAATACATGTGCCCAGTTTGTTCACACACATGTCTGTGGATTGTGGAATGTATTCATCTGCATGACATGACATCATAACATGTTGTCACCTTTACCAAATTTCAATGATGACTATGAGGGGTTTGATTATTGTCTGTGACGATTTCGATGAAATTATATTTTTTTTCTAAAATGTCAAACATTTCGTCCTTGTTTTCACAAAGTGACGGTAGTGAGGAAAATCGTAACGCAAAGTGAATGCAATTTTTTTTCACTACCGTCACTTCGTGAAAACAGCGATTTTGTACACCTCTCATATCATGATTTTTTTTTTAAATCGAAAGAAATGTGTATTTAATCAGATTACTTCATTATTTTAATATCTCAAGATCCAATTATGTACTGAAAGATTCAGAAGGTCAAAGTTCACCAAATAGTTGTTGCTAAAGGTGATGCTGTAAAGTAAACCCTATCTTCTTGTGGTAGGGTCCATGTTCTAATACATGTACCTATCCTGTTTCCATGACAACGACCCCCTTTCCCCCTTGTCATCCTCCCTCCTCCATGTATCAACAAACAGCTGGGAAAATAGACGAGCTTCATACTCCCACTCCTATGGCCGCTGGTAATCACTGCATCTGTATTTGAGCTTCTGTCTTGCACGGAGACTGTAATTGTTGCCAATTGCAGGATTATGCTTTTTCTTTCTTTTTTGTTAAAAAGAAAATACTTCAAAAGCTTTGAAATATGATTTTGCCTCAGAGACTTTTGATTTGTTTAAAGCCTAATATTGTTTTGCATAGTGTGAAGCAGTGAGGGAATTGTGTCTGTTCAATGATGCCAATTTAATTATTGACAATTGCAAGATTTTGCTTTTGTTGGGAGTCATTTCAGAGCAACTAATAGTGTGACTATCTTATATTTTACATGTATATCGTTTAAGACAGATAACATGTAAAAAGTTATACCGAGTTCACATTTTATATAGCTACCGTAAATCTCCGTGTATAAGGCGCACTTTTTTGCCGCCGAAAAAAATTTAAAGTCGGGGGTGCGTCTTATACACAGGTACAGAATTTTTTTTTGTTGTTGTTTAGTTTCGATTTATGGCGCTATGCCTGGCAATGTCTCCCAGCTCAGTAATCAGTGTGTTGACTCACCACTCGGAAACTTCAACAACACTCAAATTTGTCTGTCATCTTGGTTTGAAAGTAATCTTTCTAATAGATCTCAATATGTAGTTTATAATAATAATTCCTCAATTTTTTGTTCTATAACAAATGGTGTACCACAAGGTACTCCATTGTCAGAAATTTAGAGGATGCTATTCATATCATGCATGACTATTAATGTTTGGCATAGAACACAGTGCTTCTGCTAGGTGATGTGATGAGGCTGGTGTGGGACACTTGGTATCATGAAGCCTTAGAGTCTGGACCTGTTTTTAATTTACATTAATGATCTTACAAATTTTTCTACAACGACATTGTTACTATTATTTGTGACAAGTTCACAACTTCAACTGCACCTCGATGTAAAATGAAGGTCCTTCCCCGCGTGGGTTTTTGGCAACAAAACAACAACAAAACAATTTTTTTTCCCCCCCCCCCCAAAAAAAAATAAAATAGGGGTGCGCCTTGTACACAGAGATTTACCGTATACAATATTGCGAGTCTACTTTTACATGTGTGTTTTAAACTTTTTTTGTCATAATTTTTTCCCCAGCCTTGTAGTGCATGTGCATGTGACTTTCGTTTGTGCAAAACCAGTGCAAAATAGCAGTTGATTGTCACACATTTCATTTCAGTTTTTATAGTACATGTAGCACTATTCTGACCTTAGTTCACTGGGATATATTTTGTCTGCTCATATTATGTAACCATCGACCTGTTTGTTTTTTAGGCATTACATACGACTGAATAAGTTTAAGTCAAACTTTCCAAAAATCATTCGAATGAGATTACAGTTTATGACGTGAAATATACATGTACATTGATATTTTGAATAATTGAGATGACAACAAATGAAACAATAATTTAAACCTCTTTATCAATTGTCATCTGCAAAAATCTGACCAAATGAGACAAGATCAATATGAACATTACTGAGAAAAGTCAATTGTTACAAAACCTGTACTGCTGTATGGTAAAAGTTTAAAAAGTGAAAAAAATTATTTCTTTTGTTTCAGTTTTGTCTCTCTTGTAATTCTTTTCTAAAGTCTTAGCACCTTATTACACCTTTCACATGCCAAATATTTTTGTTTCTGAATCGCTTTTGTTATTTGTTGCATTTTGACAGCAACCCTGTTTTCCACTACCTGTTGAAAACCTGTTTGCATTGTGTCATATTCATATATAATAGCCTTTTAGGGTTTTAATGATATCTTACGTACATTTATAAACAACAAGTTGTCTGCTTAGAGCCAGTAGCTGTATCCAATGCAGTATGTTGATTAAATCAGCATTTTACTTAGCATTTTATTTGGCTAAGTAAAAAAATAAATATGTCTTGACTCTTATCCAGATCACATCTAATTTGAACTTACTGGTAGTCAGAAAATGAATGAGATACTCAAGATTACTGACAGTATTGAATTGAATACAGGCCCTGAAAGGTGTTTATAGCTCTATCATACTGCCAAACAGACCAATCCTTGGCCATTCGGATGTAGTATTCTTTGAAATGAGCATTCTTCAAAACCGATATGAAGAAGATAAAAAAGTTTTCATCAAGGTACTTGAACTTGTACATTTTATTGGCATGTACATGGGTGCGTTTCAAAAAGATTTTTAGTTGAACTTATATCTTAGTTGGACTTAACAATTATGGAAAGCTGTTAGCATCTTTGAAAATATTCTGTAATTTTTTTTTAAAGGCATAAAATGTTGATTCAAATCATTCATATTTTCTGTCATTTAGGAGATTTCATGTTCTTGATGTGGAATTTATGGAAAGTTTGAAATACTTCAATTTTTGCTTTTTAATATATTTTATTTTAAGGCTGTAAATGGCTCTCCATAATTTTTAAGTCCAACTTTAGAGTTAAATTGACATACGATCTTTGTGAAACACCCCCCTGGAGTATACTTTCCACACTGTCAGGGCTCTTCTATTTATTGCACTCTTGTACTTCGCACCCAGAGCTGTGGCTAGCTGCACTATAATCCTTTCTACCTTCCATTCCTCTCTGTCATTGCACATAATGACAAAGTTAAAACAATCCCACCTCAAATGTCAGCAGGTAGACTTATGAGTGATTTCAAGTTTCAAGATTTCAAGGTGTTAATGTTAGTGTTAAGAGCAGTCAAGAGTTCTTAAATCGAGCTAAAAATTTGCTGATGAAATTAAGAGCCCGATGCCGATATCAACATCGATAGCTTAACAATACTGTGACGTCATCGCGATCGCCACACAGACTTGATTTCACGACGATGATTTCAAAATAGTACATAAAATCTAAAGATATCATAAAAAGCTGCACAGAATAATTTACACTTATTTCTCTGGTCTTTAACACCAGCTGATTTCCATTTCGGTGTTAGGGCTTGTGTTAGTGTTTATTAAACACTAACACCAGCCCTAAACACCCAACTTGAAATCACTCAATGTGTGCTCTTAAGCCAACGCCTGATTAATATGCTTCTTGCAAACTGACTCTGCTCACATATTAAAGCATGGCTTGATGCATCTTGCCCTTGTAATTTTCATTATTTTCTCGTACAGTGTGTATTTCGTGTATTTCTATGCCCATAATCATCAAAGGTGGAAGTTTGACAAAAAATATTGTCTATTCCGTTGCCCAAAACAAATAACAAAGAAAACTAAATATTTGAATGTAAGTGCCAGTCTGGAAGAACAATCAAGTTACTCAAAATTGACTGCAAAGCAATACCTATTTTTATGTGGTTTGAGATTGTTTAAACTCATTCATACAGTGGAGTGCTTTACAGGGCCTTTCTACAATGCATAACACGGGAGATACGTATAACATGTATAATCCTTGAATGTCACTCATCTTCGATACTCATTGATACAATGTAAGCCATAAATAGCCATTTCTTTTTATATCATTGGTCATGCAAGGTCAACAATTCTGTGGCATTGAAGGCAGCATCAAATCATTAAAACATTTTAAGTATAAGATTTATAATCCAAACAATACGTTATAAGATATTTGTATTTTTGCAAAAATATTTTGTATATTCTGAATTGTCTTCAACAGCTCAAGACCAGAGTTATTACCACGGCCACCGAGCGTTGACAGCCCTCCAGCAAGTAAGTCTCACTTCACTTATCTCATGTTGATAGCATATGCTGGTTTAAAAAGGAATTCATTTTTTGAAATAAATTATTCAAATTATGTAAGGAAACATGTTTACTTTCTAGACTTCACTGTCAGACACTATTGAGTGACTGACTGACTTTTTTTCTTTTTTGGTAATAACATACATAAAATGAGCTGTAAAGGTACATGAGCATTTATCTACAATAATAGCCCACTTATTTTAATGGCCAAAATTAAACTGATTGAATCTTTGCACAGCAGAAAGCATATAACCGTTCAGTACAAGGTTCTGAAAATCAGACTATTACTTAGGTGATTGCAATCACTAAAGTCGATATGACAACTAATGCTCGTTATTTTCCCGCTAAAAGACATTTTGAAGCCCTTTCGTTTTGAGAGAAGTTTTAAATTAGTATTATCTTTCAAATGGCGTTGGAATTCAACCATTTCATTTTTTGGCCCGCAAATGGGACATAGTACCTTTAACGGTAAGTGTTAAAGTTGTACTTGTTAAAAAAAATATGCATGTGTTTTACTCTAATAGTAAATCTTTAGTCACACTGCCATCTTGACTCCCACGCCAACTCTAAATCAACCAATTATTGGCCATTCACGATAACGTGATATTTCACGGAAGAGGTTTACGGTACACCATGTGTAAAGTCCTCGAGGGACTGAGGAAAGTAGATAGAAAATAGAAGTGAGATGGAAAGGCGAGAAAGTGGAGGTTGGAAGGAAGAGTATCTTTCGGAAGTGAGTATAGTCCTGAAAAGGACTGTAAACCAGAAAGTTGTAGGCAGGATGAGAGGTTTGAGTAGGAGACTGGATTGAGTTGGAGAGTTGGGTAGGCGAGTAGAGTTGCAGAGCAGGAGCAAGAGAGTAGACTCGACGTTTCGGACAGGTTGACTGTCCGTCTTCAGAAGCCGTCTTCAGAACCTCCACTTTCTCGCCTTTCCATCTCACTTCTATTTTCTATCTACTTTCCTCAGTCCCTCGAGGACTTTACACATGGTGTACCGTAAACCTCTTCCGTGATTCATACCACCATGCAAACCTTCAAACATCATCCAACGTGATATTTGTTTGGTATTTTGTCAATCTGGTGTCGGTCTCATTGAAGTGACTGACGTGTTATTGAAATGGTTAGCAGCTAATAGCACTTAGAGACTTCGGTGGTAAGCGCTTTATAAGTAACGTTTTTATTTATTATTTATTATTATTTATTTATTTATAAAGTGTAAACTCTAATTGATCTCGTAATAAACCAGAGATAGAGATCACTTCCTTTCTCCTTGCCCTTCTTTCAGTTCCACCAAAGAAATACTTGACATCCGACAGCAATGGGACAGCGTTGGGTGCCAGTAGCAGACCAGGTTCCCAGGCCAGCTTCCATTCTAATAGTAGACCAAACAGCCAACAGGACCTGCCGACCACGCCCGGTAGCCGTTCGCAGAGTCGTCACGGCAGCTCCACTGATGATGCATCCAGTAGCAAGAGTAGTAGCAGTGGTCCACCTACCCCAGCACCAAGGGCGCCAAGACGGTGAGAAACGATTAATCTTCCCTTTCTTGGATGATTGTACAACAACTCTTCTGTGGTCAATCTCTCAAAGTGACTTGCTAACATTGTGGAAGGTTGATGAAAAAACTGCGTAATTTTTGTATGAAATGTCACTTATGAAAATAATAATAATAATATTTGATATTGGATATAGCGCACATATCCATCCTGCAGGGTGCTCAAAGTGCTCCAATATTACCCCGGCTCTGCTAGGCTACCGATGTTGGTGCTCACAGCATTCAAGGAATTACTGTACTAACCCTCTAACACGCAAAAAATCCTGAACAAATCTCAAACCACATACCGGTAGATATATGTGGTTTTCTTTGAAGGCGTCACTGTGCGACACCCTCTAACAGAATATTCTCCCAACCATTTTTGAATTTTCTTAATCGTTTTTCATGAAAATAAGACATAAGACAGGCTTTAAAAATCTTTCAACAGTTAAAGCTTATCTGCCATAGTTTACAAGAGGGATTAGACTGCCCTGCAAGGTCACTCATCAAATCAGCTCTCAGTTAACATAAGAAAAAGAGGATAATGGGGGACCAATGGTCACCGATTAGGCATTGTTTGTTATATAGAGGGCGCAAGTAGCTACAAGTAGTACAGTGGGCCTTTTAATGTCTGGAATGGTAAATAGAGCCAATTCATTAACTTTTTACGATTTATATTCACCTACATGTAACATGTAATTTAATTGTAATAATAAAGTTGGGAGAATTAAGGAATCGATCAGATCAGTTTTTCCCAATTGTTATCATTAATAATGGTCTGTTTCCCCCCAAACTTCAGATTATCTTTAATTG